>CAUYPK010078734.1:0-14118 GCA_963574355.1 Loris lydekkerianus | reverse complement strand
ATGTTGTAATTTCAAACTCATTTGTTCTCTATATACACATATATACAGCAAAGTAAAATCAAATGCACAGACATAACAATAGTCAATCTTGCCTCAACTCTAACCACACTGGTAAAATGACCTTTGCACTTTCTTTTCCTTCAACCTGAATCAGCACAAATAATGTGTACTGCTCAGACAAGTGGTCTGATCATTCGATTTCCAAGACAGTATTTCATATGAATTTTAACAAAAGCGTATCTACAAAATGTTATTTACTACCTCTACTTTTAACATACTTTGTGTACTTCTAAACATCCAGAAGGACTAGATGTTTCAAATAAGGACTTAAGTTTGTCCACTAAATATACACAGTAGTGTTGAATAAACTACACACATATAACAGTGGTTATATCTGAAAGTTGTCTTCTAAAAATGAACATTTTGGTCTAGAATCCATTTCTTCCAACTCCTCTCCAACACCAACCCTATAGATATAAGCACATGTCACTTAGATGGTATCATCTCACTTCTAAACATCCTTTGCAGAAGACAGCCTTTCTATGAATTTTAACACAAAGTATACAAAACGTTAGCTTACTAACTCTACTTTTGTCATACATTGGCAACCCCGTCAATATCTAGCAACTATATATTATAAAATTGGCCCTCATTTGTCCAGTATAAATATACAGTATATACAATATGGCAAAGTTAAATGAAATTCTCATAAAATACAGCAATGAATAAACTGAAATTATCTAGTACACGATAGCAAAACACCTTTTGCAATTTCTTCCCTCCCACCTCCTGAGCATGATGAACAAGTACAGAGAGTATACTGTTCACAGAGGTGGTTTTAACAATTCTACTTCCAAACACAGTATTTCCAAACAGTTTTTAAAAACTATTTACAAAGTATTATTACACTACTACTACTTTTAAATACATAAAGCACTTCTAAATTTCTAGAGAGACTAGATATTTCATATAAGAACTTGTCCACTATGTACATAGCACTGTTAAATAAAATTGCACATACAGCAATGGTTATAATCTGAGGTATATGACCATTTGGGGTTTCAACCATTCCCTCCTAATTTCCTTCCCCCTACCTTCAATTCAATGACAAGTACAAGCATGTGTAATGCATAGAAATGGTTGAACTGATTCATACCCCAAAGTCATTTGCAGAGGACAAGCTTTCCTATGAATTTCAGCACAAAGCGTACAAGATGTGCCAATTTTACTAAGTACTTTGTCATACATGGAAAATGCTTTAACATCTGGAGATATACAGACTCATCTGCCCATTATATACACTATATACATAGCCAAACAAAATGCACAAGACAAAATGGTATCTGAAAATGATCAAGCACGAACACACACGCCTATTACCTTTGGCAATTCTTCCCTCCCACCTCTTCCAAACCACTGAAGAAATATGCACAGTACTATACTGCTCATAGAGGTGGTTTAACAATTCTATTTGTAAAAAAAACAGTATTTCCTGTGATTTTTAGCAAAAATATTTACAAAGTGATATTTTACCACCTCTACATTTAACATAAGTTAGACACTTGAAACATCTAGGTAGACAAAATGTTTCAGGTAAGGATTTAATTTGTCCACTATATACACAAAAGTCTTAAATAAAACACACACCTATTTAACAAGAGGTATAATTTGATGTCTTGGAGAGCATGCTGTCACTGAGTGGTAGGGGGAAGGGAGGAGAAAGTGTGCAGACAAGGGTTCTGTGCCAGTGAGTTAGACTAACTCAGATTGCTTAGTTGTTGTTATGTGCATTTTAGTTAATATTGCTGTGTATTAGAGGATAAGCTAATCTGAATGCTCAATGTATGTTAAAATAGATGTAGTAGAATAATAAATTTATATATGTCCTTTTGTTAGTTTTTAGGAAGAACTGTCTTCGAGGAGTGACCTCTGTTAATTCACTTCTTGGAGCTGGACCTATTCCTAGATTTAGTCCTTAGAGCAGGGAAAGAAGAGGAAAGGTGAAGGGAAGCGCTCTTTGCTAGTATCTCCATAAGTTGAAGACAGTTTTAGATTATAACCATGGGTCTGTATGTGCATTTTTAGTAAAGTATCTGTTTGTTGTAGACAAAGTTCATTATTTTGCAACATCAAAGCTTTGGAGATTTCCTGAAGTGACAATGTATGATAAAAAGTAGAACTAGTGAATCAGCCATTTTGTGAGTATCTTTTTGTTATAATTGATAGCAAAGATGCTTCTTGAACATGGACTTGTTAAACTCCCTCTGAGCAGTGTATATCAAGACTTGTTCATTAGGTTGGCAGCAGAGGGGCAGAAGGAAGCATGAATAGAGAGATGTGTGTAGGTGTATTCACATTACATTTTGATGGTAGCCTCTATTGTATGTACATTCCTTTTGACTATACTATAAAAATATATATTGAGTAATTCAATGGAAACATACCTTCTTGCTAATATTTCAATGGTATACATCTGATATTTATTCTAAAAACATTATACTTGGTGTACTTTTGCTTTATGTTTTATTTTATTTTATTTTTATTATTTTCATTACTTTTTTGTTGTTGTTACAGTTTGGCCAGGGCTGGGTTTGAACCTGCCACCCTTTGTATATGGGGCCGGTGCCCTACTCACTGAGCCACAAGGCTCCACCCTTATGTTTCATTTTAAAGTGAGCATTAAGGGAATGCAGTATATATATTTTCTTTTTTTGGAATGCAGTATTTTAATCGGAACACTGTCAGTACTTCTATTCAGACACTTGTTGCCATTTTTGTCTTCTATGAAATTTTCATCCCAAGAAAGGAAGGATTAGATTCTTTCCTAACAGATTGAGTTGGTTTAGTGTATTCTTGGTGATCAAAATACTCATAGAGGTCTTGGGATTTTGGATTTGTAAAAATTCATGATGTGTGAAAAAGCATGATACATAATGTCCAATCTCAAACACAGAAAATTGGATGTTGTGTATGTACACTGGAGACCTAGAAGGACGTGTCAAAATATAAACTGCTGTGATTGTGGATGACTTTGTTCTTTGCTTCTTGTATTTTTCAGTTTCCTATACTGCATATATTAACTTTAAAAACAAATAAAGGTTATTGTAAAAATGTGTATGAATCCTCCAAGGCTTGTAGAATACAGCTAGCATGCTCCATTAAAAAAAAAGAAAAAAATACTATGGAATACTATCCAACAGTGAAAAGGAACAAATTACTGATATATATGACAACTCAGAAGGGTCACAAGGGAACTGTGATGAATGAAAAGAACTAATCTCAAATGGTTGACTATCGTATAAATTTTATTTAAATAATACTACCAGAAAGGCAGAATTATAGAGATGAAGAACAGATTAGTGATTTCCAGGGGTTAGAGCAGATAGGGGTAGGTATGAGTATAAAAGAATAGCATGAGAGAGATCTTTGTGATAATGACAGTAATGTAACAGTTTGTTTTAAGACAGAGTATCACTCTGTTGCCAAGGCTGGAGTGCCATGGTCGCAGCCTAGCTCACAGCAACCTCAGAGTCCTGGGTTCACGCAATCTTCCTGTCTCAGCCTCTAATGTAGCTGGGACTACAGCGGCTGGCCACAACACTCAATTTTTGATTTTTAGTATAGATGGGATCTCCCTCCTTCTCAGGCTGGTCTTGAACTCCTGACATCAGGGAATCCTCCCATTTCAGGCTCCCACTGTGTTTAGGATTATAAGTGTGAGCCACCTTGTATCTTGATTCAAGTACTTGTGATATTAACCTACAAGTGATAAAATAGCACAAAACTACTTATATACATTGTATTCATGTCAGTATCTTGATTTTCATTCAGTTAATACAAGATGTAAAAAATTGGGTGAAATTGGGTTTGTCCTACAGGAACCTCTCTGTATTATTTTTGCAACTTCTTATTGCAAAATCAAAAATTAAGAAAAAAGACAGTTGCACATACAAGAAAATTCATAGCAAAATAAAGTGAATCATAAATAATTTTATTCAAATTCTCCAGATTTATACTCAATATTTGTTTCTGAAATTGATGTAACCCCTTATATAACGGTTTTATTATTTTATCTTTTATCTGTATATTTTTTTCACTTTTCTTTATAGCTCTTCAATAGAAGCCAGAGTATTGAGTTGCCCAGTTAGGAGCCTCTGACCGACTATTCTTATTAAATTTCTTCTTGGCCTACATTTGGCTTCTTCACAAAAAGGCTTTTGGGCTGGGTGCAAGCAGTGGCTTAGGCCTATAACCCTAGGATCTGGGAGACTGAGGTGGGAGAATCCCTTGAGTTCAGGTATTTGAGACCAGCTAGAGCAAGAGCAAGATTCCGTCTCTATAAAAAAAAAGATGGAAAAATTAGCCTGGTGTCCTGCAGGCACCTGTAGTCCCAGTTACTTGGGACCCTGAGGCAAGAAGAGCTTGAACCCAAGAATTTGAGGTTGCTGGAGTTATGCTGCACTCTACACTATGATGCACTGACTCTCTAGCCTGGGCAACAGGGTGAGACTCTGGCTGTCCCCTTCTACCCCCACCAAAAAAATGAAAAGCTTTTGGTCTTTTGAATCACTTGCTGATAGGAAGAGACTTCACTGTAACCCATAACCACACTACGTATTTTAAAATCAATCCTGGCATTTAGTCATATGCACAAAAGTGATCAAATTCACAATCTAACTTTCATTTCCTTCTGGAGTCATGGTCAGTTTCTCTGTGAAAATCACTTCTCCGCCTTTTGGCTAAGATCAACTGGAGTTTCTCTGCCCACATGGTAATTTAGAGACAGAAACTCAATGAGCAGAAATACCAAATGACAATTCATTTCAATAAGTGTGTGATGCAACTAAATCAAGTTGTACTCCAGAGATTTGCCTAAGAAAAGGAAAGTCTGTCACATTAAGAATCTTTTTTTTTTCTTTGAGACAGAATCTCACTCTTGTCTCCCTGAGTAAAGTGCTGTGGGATCATCATAGCTCATAGCAACCTCATACTCTTGGGCTCCAGTGATCCTCTTGCCTCAGCCTCCCAAGTAGCTGTGACTGTAGGTGCTCACCACAATTCCTGGCCAGTAATTATCTTTGTTATCAAGCGATTTTTGTTCTTCTGGATATATACCTAGTAGAGAAATTGAAGGATCGAATGGCAGGTCTATTTTTAGGTCCCTAAGTGATCTCTAAACATCTTTCCAAAAGGAACGTATTGCTTTGCATTCCCACCAGCAGTGCAGAAGTGATCCCTTTACTCCACAACCACGCCAACATCTTCGGTTTTGGGATTTTGTGATGGGCTAACTTTACTGGGGTTAAATTTGACATGGATGGAGCTGGAACATAGTCTTCTTAGCAAAGTATCTCAAGAATGGAAGAAAAAGTATCCAATGTACTCAGCCCTACTATGAAACAAATTTATAGCTTTCATATGAAAGCTATAACCCAACTATAGCCCAAAAAGAAAGGGAAAGAGGAGCGGGAGGGAAGAGGAGTGGGGAGGATGGGTCGAGGGAGGGTAATTGGCGGGACCACACCTATGGTTCATTTTACAAGGGTACATGTTAAGTTTATTAAATGTAGAATATAAATGTCTTAACACAATAACTAAGAAAAAGCGGCT
The DNA here is from genome assembly GCA_963574355.1 of Loris lydekkerianus. Lineage (NCBI taxonomy): Eukaryota > Metazoa > Chordata > Mammalia > Primates > Lorisidae > Loris > Loris lydekkerianus. Next base: position 8,508 of record CAUYPK010078734.1, on the reverse strand, counting down.
GAGGCTATATTAACCAGTTTGATGAAAATATTTCAAATAGCATATAAAACCAGCACATTGTACCCACCCACCCCCAAAAAAAATCCTGGCTAGTTTTAGAGACAGGGTCATGCTTTTGGCTCAGGCTGGTCTCGAACTTGTGAGCTCAAACAATACACCTTTCTTGGCCTCCTAGAGTGCTAGAATTACATGTGTGAGCCCTCACAAACAGCCACATGTTAAGGATCTTGAGAGAAGTTTATACTGGATTAACTGGATGGACCCTAAATGCAATAATATGTACCCTATGTGAGCACTCAAAGAACAGATACTTCAAGATGGATCCTCAGTGTGTACCTGAGCCTAAATTGAAAATAGCGCTAATTGGTCATTTGCTAAATAGAAGTTAGACACTTACTCTGCATTCCCAGAAAAATCCCCACATTTTTAATTTTGGGAATTTCATAACTGTCTGTTCTTGCTTAGTGTTACATGAACCTCCAAATAGACTGTGACCTGTGTGAACCAATAAAAATTAGCAAGTGTAGAATGAAATCAGAACTCAGCACATTTGTGTCCTTCATTTGAATAGGCAAACCAGAGAGGAAAGCTGGGTAGGAACTTTGTAAAAACGAGCAGTGTCGTTGTTCTCTGTGAAAACACTTTTGTTTTGTACTAAATCAAGGATGCTCTCCTAGGCTTGCACTGGAAGATAGTTCACTGGAAAATAGTCTCTTTCCATTTATCTTAAAATAAAATCTTCAGTGGATTTGTTGACCCTCATGACAGGCAGAGGGAGATTAAAAATGCACACAAGGGAAGGCCATGAGAACACAGACCAGCAAGTGATGTGGTCAGAAACCAAGGAATGGCAGCTCCCACCACTCTCTGATAGAACCTCCAGAGAAAACGTTGCCCTGCCAATATCTTAACCTTGTTCTTTTGGCCACTACAATTGTGAGAGACGGGTTGTTGCTGTTTGGAACCACATACTTTGTAGGAATTTCCAATAGCAGCCCTAAAAAACTAAAAAAGTGCGTCCTTAAAGCACTTTATTGATTCCTCCTTCCTTCTACATGAATTTCTTGTTCTCTATGGACTTCATGTCATTAAGATAGTATACTGAAAGAGAAACATAAGATGGAGGGCTCACATAGGAAATCAAGGATCAGCAGTCATATTTTCAAACATTACACCATTCTTACACATGACTCCACAGTTTTCATCCATTCACGACCACCAATGTCCAGAAAATGTGAAAAACAAGTCAAAGTTTTGCTTTTGATTGATTGATTGTCTTCAAATAGAACTCCCATGCTGTTCAAAAATCAACACATGGAGTTCAGGTTTACACATTTATCTCTGCCTCATTCTATAAGATAGAGGAAGTGGTGATCCTAGACATGGGATCCCCCAACAAAGATGGTGGTAGAGGAGGAGGCCTCCAAAGGTAATGGCAGTGATGATAGTTTACTAATTAGTCCAGGTAAATGAGTTGGAGGAGGACAAGAAACTCCTTTGCATAGATGTGGCACTGGTAGAGCTGCTGGTAGGGATGGCCCTCTATCTGCCTGTGGATGTGCTGGGGAAGATCTTAAAATGTAAAGCAACTTGAGGGTCCGTGCATTTGCAATACAAATAATCACTTAATTAAATTCTTGCCCTAAAATATGCAGTGTAGAATACATAAGACTAGATGGTAATTTCTTAGAAATTGTACACTGCTTATTAATTTATCAATGCTCAAGGACAATACAATATGCAAAAGATGCATAAATGTTCAGATATATGATAAAGATTTTAAAGTCTATACTCTATACAATGACTACAGTTGGCGTTTCCTGCCTATATTCCTAGCACTCTGGAATACCAAGACAGGTGGATGGATTGACATCAGGAGTTTGAGACCAGCCTCCAGAAAACCTAGCCAGATGTTGCTGTAAGTACCTGTATTCTCAGCTACTTGGAAGCAAAAGGATCACTTGAGCCAGGAGTTTCAGATTGTAGTGAGCTATGATGTTATGACACTTTACCCAGGGAGACAGAGTGAAAGTTATTTAAAAAATTTTGAAAAAAGATTTGAATGCAGCTCTCACATGCCTAAGTAAGTTCTCTTACTACTTTTCCCATTGGGATTTTGTACAGCACCGTGACTCAAGTAACAACACAGTTTACAACACTGCACGGAGCCACTTACATGGGAAGCTATTGAAATGACCTGTTTAGACACATGTCCAAAAAGATCCATGTTATACAAGCATACAAATTTACTATGCCTAGCTATAGCCTCAATTTTTTCTAAGCATTACAGGTCTTAAACCATGTCTTCATTTCTGGAATCTTCAAGGTTAATCTGCTCTTAAAACTGACCAATATGTATCTGCCAAAGGACAACAACATACCACTTCTTGCATCAACATATGGTGGACATTACTGTTTATCAGTGACTAAAAAATTTACTGGGAAAAGTCAGTAGGAAGCTCAGGACACTCTCTCATTGCAACTTCCATCTCCAGACTTCCACAGCTGGTCCTTCACCTCCCTCAGGCTTTTCCTCCTGTGTCACTTTCTCAGAGAGGCCTTAGCTGAACAATCTACTGAAAGGTCCCAATTTCACACCCACTCCACTCCATTTCCTTTCCCTCCTTCCTTGATTAGTTTGTTGTGTAGCCTGTCATGATATCTATTGATGTAAGTATCTATTGATTTTATTTTATCAGTCACTGGAGAAAATATTTCTTTATTTTCACATTCACTACAGCATGAGGTCCCTGTGATCAGAGCTTTTCTCTGTGTGTGTTTTTCATGGTGTGTCATCATTAAGAGCAATTCTGGCATTATAGTAGGTGCTCAACAAATGTTTGTGGAAGGAATTAATGAAAATCACATTTGGTCATCAACCATAATCTGTGTGCCATTCCACAGGTTACACTTAACAGTACAGCTGAGTTCTTTCAGAATTTCCATCCATGTAGTTATATTTTAGTACATAGGACCATTAAAATCCATATATTGCACCTCAGTTCAGTTAAGCTGATGAACATTTCTGTAATACTTAAAAAAATACTCTGGGAGGTTGAGGCGGTTGGATTGCCCGATCTCCAGAGTTTGCAACTAACCTGAAGAAGAGTGATACCTTCTCTCTACTAAAAATAGAAAAAAACAGCTGAGTGTTGTGGCACCTGCCTGTATTCCCAGTTACTTGGTAGAGTGAGACAGGTGGATCACATGAGCCTAAAAGTTTGACAATGCTGTGAGTAATGAGAAAAGGGCACTGTACCTAGGGTGACAGAATGAGATTGTCTCAAGAAAGAAAAAAAAAAAAGTTTGGATGCAGTTCTTAACCACCAGAGTCAGTTCTCCTACTACCTCCTCATGAATGCATGTCATTTGTCATCAGGTGAGGGCAGAGCCTAGGAGAATGAGTCATTAGGAGTGATAATGGGCAGGTAACTGACTTCTCTCAGATGTGAAAAGGCAAGGAGGATAGAAAAAGAATGAAAGTAACCTTGTGTGTCTGCAGTACAGCTTCTAGTGAGGAAAGTAGCAACTGATAAGTTCAGAGTAGCCAGAACTTGTGGACTGCTGGCCTTGGTTGGTTATTATTTTGGATTCTACGTAAGCATTCCTAATTCTATATGAAATCAGCACATTGTACCCTACAAATGCATTAATATATACATGATCTATGTGTTTACATAATAATAAAAAAAGAAAAAAGAAATTAATTAAAATAAAAAAATAAAAAAGGGATGTTCATTGGAGCCGTATCAGGTTTGAATAATGGCTAACACTAGAGTCACATATATGTGTGAAAGTTGAAAAGACTGATCTCCTGTTCTCTGGGTGCTTTCCTGAATTTCATCCACGTTTCTCCATTTTTGTTTGTATGTACCCATATGCATTTAAAAAACTTCCCAAGCAGACACAGTGGCTCATACCTGTAATCTTAGTGCTCTGGTAGGCTCAGGTGTGTGGATTGCCTGAGATCAGGAACTAGAGACCAGCCTGAGCAAAGGTAAGATTCCTCTAAACTAAAAATAGAAAATCTGGGCTGGGCGCCTCTAGGTCACCTGCTAGTACGCCAGCCAGACGCTCCTGGGCTGGTGGATTCGACCAGGCCAGGGTTGGCAAAACAACAATGACAACAATAACAAAAAAAAAAAAAAAGCAGGAGGTGGTGTGGTGGGCACCTGTAGTTCCAGCTACTTGAGAGGCTGAAGCAGGAGAATGGCCTAAGCCCAAGAGTTTGAGGTTCCTGTCAGCTGTGAGGCTAATTGCACTCTGCAGTGGGTGACATAGTGAGACTCTGTCTCACAAAAAAAGAATGAAAGAAGAAAGGAAGGAAGGAAGGAAGGAAGGAAGGAAGGAAGGAAGGAAGGAAGGAAAGAAAGAAAAGACCTAGCCCACCAGGGCACTCCCCCCATGACCACAGAGCAAGACTCTGCCTTGAAATAAATAAATAAATACTTCTTACCCTAACTATCAAAGCTTCCCAAGAAGATCCTTGGCACTGCCCTGCTGCTCCTCACCAGACTGGTCTTTTGCAGGCGCGCACCTCAGCGCAGGGGTCGGGGATTTAGGGGGGAGCCCTAGGCGGGGAGGCTCCTGGCGAGTGGCGATTGCCTGACGTGGTGGCTGCACATCAGCATGAGAAACTCTGGGCGAGGGAGCAGGCGGAGTCGCCTTTCTGGGTGGTGCCAGGCGCATCTCAGCTAATCCAAGAGTAAATGACAAATTGAGAAAAAGAGTGCCAACTCCAGATCAACATATTTAGAGAAAATTGGAAGAGGAGGAGCTTACTACCCCATTCTTTGAGGACTTTCTAAGGAATGCAGTTCTAGCTGTGAGCTTCCAATCTTGGAGCAGAAACTAGAAACATCATCAGAGCAAACATGAACAGGAGTACAAAGGGAGCGTTCTTATCAACCGTCAGTCATCAACCGTCACCCAGCGCAAGCTCTGTGGGAGGCACATCTCACGGATGCGCATGAAAACCAAATCATCACGCTCATGAACTACAAAAGGATCAGAGAATACATTTAAAAAAATTTTTTTGAGACAGAGTCTCACTTTGTCGCCCTCGGTAGAGTGCCATGGTGTCACAGCTCATAGCAACCTCCAGCTCTAGGGCTTAGGTGATTCTCCTGCCTCAGCCTCCAGAGTATCTGGGACTACAGGCGCCTGCCACAATGCCCCCAGCTATTTTTTTGTTGCAGTTTGGCGGGAACGGGTTCGAACCCACCATCCTTGGTATATGGGGCTGGAGCCATACTCAGTGAGCCACAGGTGCCACCCAAAGAATACAATTTTTAATTTACCTTTTCATCCTACATGGAACCTGGAATTGTATTGGTACTTAATAATTGTTAAATAAAGTACTCAATTTTTAATGCTTGTTTGCTATCCATATAGATGGTAGATGATTGTCTAAATCTGTATTTCCCTTCATTTATTCATCTTATTTCAGTGAATGAAAGATTTCATATATCTACTGCTTATTTTCTGTGTGTTTTAGGAAAATGAGCTCATCAGGGAGATTACACTCTAAAAACGGAGGTAGTACTACATAGATATCTATGTAGTTCTTTTGTATGTCCAACCATAACACATTGGTAATTGATAATAAGATTGAAAAAAAGACAGATAAAACCAAAATTTGGTTTTATTGTCTTACAATTTCACTTTTACTGTATATGGAGATAACCTAAAAAAAATATGTTGGCAACTTTATTTAAAGCTCGGATAGAGGGCATTAAGTACATAGACAAATGAAAGTGAAAAATATAGTTTTGTTTCTCTTATGGCTGTTGAAGCCAAGATACAATTTTAAAAATCCCTGAGAGAGTCAGTACACAGTATCCAAATTAGGTCAAAACATGCAAAAGACACCCCATTTCCTCCAATGCCCAATTACATTTTTAGAAGGATACAAGTCTATGATCTACTTGCTATGATCCTGAGTATAAATAATATCAGGTACCAATATAGTGAATGATCAAATTATGTTATATAACTATGTTATTTAAAATTCTTATTTTCCTGTCATGGGATTGACTTTTCAAAAATATACTTTAATTTTCTTTCTTTGTGATTGGATTTTCTTTCAGGATCTTTCCTTAATGTCAGAATTTCTAAATTTCAAAGTCCTTTTACATTTGTAATTTATTAGTTTTATGATCCATTATAGAATTGATTAAGCCATTATGTATTAATTATAAGTTTTCTCTTTGTTTTTGTTGTTCATTGAATTAAATAGCATTTTATATATTTTCCATGAATAAAAAAAAAGATTCTTAACCACAGAATCTTAGGAACTATTCATTTATTTTGATTATTTGAAAACTAAACATATAAATCATTGGTTCAAAATCACAGTGCCAACTGGAAGAGGTCATAACGGGTTTATGAGCGGGGTTGTCTAGCCCCTCTCACCTGGTTCCCTTCTCTCTCTCTGTCTCAATGCTTCTCATTAACAGAACATAATCATAAGGACACGCACGCAATACAAGAAGGCACTGTCTGCTGAACCCTGAACCAGCTAGCCCAGGTCTGGGAACGTGTGTATGACAACTATGTGATCCATGACATCGTTAGCCAGTACACAGATTTGAAAGTAGTGCTTGCTGCTCCCTCATCAAGTTTTCTGTTATTCTAAATTACTTACACTTAGTACATATTAATAAAATTACAAAATAATACTACACTATAAATAATAAGCTATTCACCTTAGACTGTTACTCTGAGCTTGCCTTGTGCTGTGCAGTAAAGAGTAATATACAATAGATAATGAAGTAGTTTTCTTTCTTGGAAGACACATGAAATGAGTTCATGCTGAATCTTTCCCAACAGTGATTTCAGCTAGGTGTAAGTCAAACTGCTTACCTCGAAGGTCACATGGCTGAGTGCACGTCACAAGGGTACTTTCACAATTGACTTCAGAGATTACAGTGCAGGATGATAGAAAGTCTTTTCCTCTGCAGTACAAGGGGACAAACAGGATCACCTCACATTTTCCTAGCTCTGTGGTTTATGAAAATATGAGGCTAGCAGCATGGCCTACAAAGGTCTCAGGTTACTGAAGTGGCCTCACTGTCTTGGAGCACTGTTGAAGCTTCAGAACATAGCTGTGATATGGGTTGAATCCTAACGGACACATGATTTCTACAAACCTCTACCAGTTTATACCAGATGAAAACATGTTTTTTTTTTTACACAGAGTCTTATTTTGTCACCCTGCGCAGAGAGCCATGGTGTTATACCTCACGTCAACCTTTACCTGTGAGCTCAAGTGATCCTCTCCCCTAAGCCACCTGAGTATCTAGAACTACAGTGATGCACCACAACACCCAGCTTCTTTTTCTATTTTAGTTGGAGGTGGTGTCTGGCTGTTGCTCAGGATGGTCTTGAACTCCTTTGCTCAGGTGATTCACACGATCTGGCCTCCCAGAGTGCTAGGATTACAGGTGTGAGACACGGTGCCCAGCCAGCTAAACAAAATCTTCCAAAAAGGGAAATCCCTGGACCAGATTGTTTTACACCACAATTCTACCAAATTTTCAAATAAGAACTACTACCTATATTGCATGATCTATTCCAAAACATAGGGAAGTAAGTAATCCTCCCCAATTCATTCTACTAAGCAAATATCACCCTGATTCCAAAACCAGGAAAGGACCCAACAATAAAAGGAATCTACAGACTAATATCACTAATGTATACCAATGCAAAAATATTCAATAAGATCTTAGCAAGGAGAATAATGTGACATATTAAAGAAGTTATACATCAAGATCAAGTAGGATTTATCCCAGGGATGCAAGGTTGGTTCCACATATATAAATATAATTCACCACATAAATAAAATTAAAGACAGTAAGCATATGATTCTCTTGATGCAGAAAAGACTTTTGGAAATATCCACTATCCTTTCTTGATAAGAATGTTTAAGAAAGAGCCATGCATGGTGGTTGACATCTATAATCCTAGCACTCTGGGAGGCAGAGGTGGATGGAATACTTGAGCTCCGAAGTATAAGACCAGCTTGAGCAGGAGCCACTGAAAAATAGCTGGGCATTGTGATGGGTGCCTGTAGTCCCACCCACTCAGGAGGTTGAGGCAAGCAAACAGCTTGAGGTTGCTGTGAGCTATGATGCCATGATACTCTACCCAGGGCAAAGAATGAAACTCTGTTTCAAAAATAAATAAATAAATAAAAGGAATGCTTAAAAAAATTTTAGGTGGGACATTTCGCAAACTGAAAGAGGCCATCTCCAACAAACCCACAGAAAATATCATATTGAATTTCACCAAACTGAACGTATTTCCATTGAGATCTGGAACAGAACAAGGATGCCCGATCTTGCCCTGCTATTCAACATAGTGCTGGAAGTCCCAGCCATCAAAATCAGGGAACAGAAGGAGATCTAATGTATTCAAATGGGGAGAGAGGAGCTCAAACTCTCTCTCTGTACAGATGACATGATCTTATACCTGGAAAACCTCAGGGAATCAACTACAAAACTCTTA
>CAUYPK010078731.1:0-16003 GCA_963574355.1 Loris lydekkerianus | reverse complement strand
AGTCTTGTGGTATAGTTGGGTTATAGCCTTCATGTGAAAGCTATAGTTTAGCTTCATAGTAGGGCTGAGTACATTGGATACTTTTTCTTCCATTCCTGGGATACTTTGCTAAGGAGAATATGTTCCAGCTCCATCCATGTGGAGTCTTTAACTCTTGAGCTCAGACAGTTCTCCTGCCTCTGCCTCCCAGAGTGCTAGGATTATAGGCACGAGCTACTGAGCCTGGCCCAAGCTTCACTTTTAATGAGATGTGTGATTCTGGGCAAGTGATTTAACCTCTCTGAGCATCAGTTCTCTTCCCTATAAAATAGGAATGATAAATCTGTCATTGCTCATGGGGTTGCAATGAGTGCCTGGTTTGGAGTAGTTTATACATGCTCATTGTATTTCCCCTTCTCTTCTTTATCACCAGAACTGAACAATGAGAATCAGTGGTCAGAGCAATAGCTCTGAGGTACACTAAGATTCATATCGAGCAAGGATCAGTTATGTTCAGAAGGCGCGACTTTAACAGAAAAGAGTCTACCTATGTGTTTCCGTGTAAATGATGAAAATTAAAAAGTATTTATGTTTAATGCTGAAATAATTAGAAAGTAATCAGAGACATCCTGTTCCTTGGGCATACTAGATGATACATATATTTAGTTTTTTTAAAAAATTGAACATTTCCCCGTGTGTACAGGTATGTGCCGTGTGGTTGGTGCATATCATCTCCTCTTACCTAGATGAGGAACTCAGCCCAGCCAAGTTGTATAGCTTACTCATGGTCTGGATGGAGAACCTAGAGCTGAAGTTTTTGATTCCTGGTCTTCTGTTATTCTTTCATTATGTTGCACTACTTCTGATACAATAGACTTAAAATATATATATATATATTTTTTGAACACCTGGACTAGACTGCTGTAGCCTCAGCCTAGCTCACAGCAACCTCAGACTCTTGGGGTCAAGCAGTCTTCCTGCCTCAGCCTCCCAAGTAGCTGGGACTACAGGTATCTACCACAATGCCTGATTAATTTTTCTATTTTTAGTAGAAATAGGGTCTCCGTCTTGCTCAGGCTGGTCTTGAACTCCTAAAGGGATCCTCCCACCTCAGCCTCCCAGAGTCCTAGGGATTGTAGGTGTGAGCCTCTACACCCAGCCAATAGATGTATTTTAAAATATTCTATTCCCTTGCAAATCAAATATGTAAATAAATTAACTATAATTTCTATTCTATTCCCCTATCGAGAGACATTTAGATTGTTTCTGATGTTTTTACTGTCAATTCTCTAACCAGCATCCTTTCAGATCCTTGTGTATAGGTGTAAGAATTTCCATAGGATAAATCTACAAAGAATTACAAAGATAATTTCTGGTATACAGATTAATAAAAATGAAGATTGAGAGGGGTGGTGCCTGTGGCTCAAAGGAGTGGGGCACTGACCCCATATGCCCCCCTGGGGCATACCCACCCCTGGCCAAAAACTGCAAAAAAAAAAAAAAAAGATTGAGGATTTTGAGAAGGTACAGGCTTAGTGACAGTTACATTGTAGCCCAGGATAGGCTCTTTGTCATGAGACAATCCCTACTTATGCCTGAGGCCAGAATAACCTATAGTGACCTAAGCCCTTGTGACTTCAGAGCAATGTGAGCTGATTTTGAAGTGATTCTGAAAACTGGGAAGATATACATAAAGTGCAAAAATCATGGAAACGTGAATTAGCAAGTGGTGTCTTAGTCCAGGTTATGAATGCTTTAGGACAGAAAATAGTCTTACTTTAAATCTAACTCCAGTAAGATTAGCCCATATTACAACCCCCCTCCCCCTCCCCCCAAAAAAGAATCACAAGAATGGAGAAGGAAGAGTCCTATGTACTCAATCCTGTTATGAGGACAATTAATGACCTAGTACTCAGTGGAGGATGGGGGGAGAGCAGAGAGAGGAAAGGAGGGAGGAGAGTGGGGGTCACAGTGTGTAGCACACTTTTGGGGGCGGGACACAATTATAAGAAGGTCTTTATCTAACAAATGCAATCAGTATAACCTGGTTCTTTTAATGCTCAATGAATCCCCAATGACAAAAAAATAAAATAAAATAAAAAAATAAAAATTCTTTACTTTCAGCTAAAGTAAATATTATGCTCTTAAAGAGAGTAAGAGCTGAGAAATAATTCTCTTGGGAAATAATCCTAAAATACTAAATCATATTTATATTTTAAATAAACGAAACAAGTCTCTACCATATATACTAACAAATCCCTATTTTATAAAGTAGGAACATCATTAAGAGTAGAGAAATTTGTTTGCAGAACAGTGATTGGGATGCTCTACCCTGAAACTCTTCTTGCTGTTTGACCCCCAGGCTTCTTCAGCTTTCTTGCTTATCAAACCTCAGCAATTCAGCTCAGCCTCCTTCAACTAATCAGCCTATTGTCATTTTTCCTTTTCTGGATGACTATATAATTTACTATGAAACCCCTTGATGGAAATAGACATCATATTGATTTTTAAAATATGCTCATATTACTTTATATTATATTAACATACAGCATGTTCCATTGATTACCCAGTTTTCAGTCAAAACCTAAGGGTAAATTTTATAAGGACAGAGTTCACATAGATTCAGATTTGTTATTTCAGATTAACATAAGGGTGCATAAAATTAAGTTACGTTGTTTGCATCTATTATGCAAAGTCCAAATTGCATTTGAGCTGTACACTCAGGAGGTATGCCATATACCCTACATTTTGTCTGATAAATGGGAGCTTACTATATACCGTACCTCCTTATGAATTTAAATGGATTTTTCTCTCAATGTGTGTGGAGTTGTTCATCTACTAGTTTCATATTAATATGTATATGTGTGTGTGTGTGTATATATATTTGTGTGTGTGTTTGTGTGTGTGAGTGTGTGTGTGTGAGACAAAGTCTCACTATGTGGCCCTCCGTAGAGTGCAATGGTATCACAGCTCACAGCAAACTTAAACTCTTGGGCTTAAGCAATTCCCTTTCCTCAGCCTCCCAAGCAGCTGAGACTACCGGTGCCTGCCACAATGCCTGGCTATTTTTTTGTTGCAGTAGTCATTGTTGTTTAGCTGGTATGGGCCATGTTCGAACCCACCAGCCTCAGTGCATGTGGCTGGAGCCTTAACCACTGTCCTATGGGTGCCGAGCCTAGTTTCATATTAATATTGAGTACATCGGATACTTGCTTTTCAATTCTTGCACATAGCATCAGTTTTTGTATGCAGGTGGGCAACTAAGTGTGTAGTTGTCCCAAAGTATACCACGAGTACTTTTCATGTTAATTCTTTAATTTATATCTCATTTGTGCCCATTCATTACTTAACAAAGATTCACAAAAGAAAGAAAAATGGTGACATTATTGATATATAGTTTATGAATTTTAAATTATAGTAGTCTCCCTTTGCCCACAGAATATGACACTGCTCTAGTGCATAATATTGGGAGTGGGACTATAGGAAAAAATAATGAATTTGGACATGATACAAATCTTTAAAGATTGAGATATGTCTTTCACTCATTATTGTTTTTAATTATTTAAAATAAAATTACCAATGTCACTTTTTTTTTTTTTTTTTTTGCAGTTTTTGGCCTGGAGCAGGTCTGAATCCACCACCTCCAGTGTATGGGGCTGGGGCCCTACTCCTTTGAGCCACAGGCCCCACCTCCAATGTCACTCTTCATCTCTGCATTATGTCTATGGCCAGCTCCCTTTCCCTAATCCCTTCCCAAATGTCTGTAAATAGACTGAAAGCTGATTTCAAAATTCAGGCAAATCTGCAAGTTACAAGGCTTGTAATGGACCTGAAGTTACTTTTCCTTTCTTCAGTCATGCAATGCGAGACTATTGATGCCATTAATTTAATAGACATTTCACACAGGTGGAGGTTAATGTAGCCTCATTCTATTTCTCTCTTTTCTTTTTATACAGGTTATTTGTGCCCACTGAAAGCAATAATTTTTCAATCCAATTTGTTAAGATGGATTAACCAATTGTTCTCATTTCTCTTTGTTAAATGAAATTGTCAATCATATGTTTTATAGTCCCTTTTTTCCCTGATATTAACGGGATAAAAGAAAAGAAAATGGTGAATCACGGACTCTTCCGTGTACCATTAGAGCAGTGTTCTTTAACTTTTTTTGTCTCAGGGCACACTTGAATCTACAGTTAAACTTCCGCACTTAAATTATGTTGATCAAAAAAAAAAAAAAAAGGTGTAAAAAAATATACTCACTATGCTTTTAACTTCTCTTGAAAATAATTTAGTTAATAATCTTTAAAAATTATCATAGCACACCTAAGATCCTCTTACAGGACACCGGTTGAAAATCACTGCATTGGAGTTCTAAGTTTGGAGGATGACATTATTTAAAATTATAAAGGTGACTGGATAATAAAACAAATAAATAAAATTATAAAGTTTCAATTTTGAACTAATCTACTTATTAATGGTTATCAATATCATGTGAATATCTGAGGATTTAAAAGAAAAAAATCATAATACATTGGATTCCATACTACTGTGTTGTCTTATAAGCTTTCCAGTTAAACTATTACATTCCTCAAAGATTACATTCCCTGAGTACATCGATTCATTTAGAATTGGGTTAAGTGATGAGCTAGTGAGCTCTTTTCTTAAAATTAATTTGGTGTACAGAGAACTCATTATTTATTGCTGGTTAGATGAAGTGGTGAGACTTATGTTTTGAAATTTATCAAAAACCACATTTCACCTACATATATCACGGAAATTGGAGAATTCTGTTCTTCGTACAAAGATAAAAAAAAGAAATTGACAGAAAGAAGCGTAAATGACAGGAAGAATAAATATGTGTATTCGAGTCTCTGGATAAAGTCAGTACTAATCTTAGTTTCACAAACTGTTATAGTTTTCTTGAAATACGTTGCTCACTTATTGAAGCTGGTTTGCGTTTTCCAGTAAAATAATCCTGACAAAAGTAGAGTAGTGAGACGGGCACAAAGAAATGGGCTTCAACTACTGGGGAGGCTGAGGACAGAGAATCGCCTAAGCCCAGGAGTAGGAGGTTGCTGTGAGCTGTGACACCACAGCACTCTACTGAGGGTAACACAAGGAGACGCTGTCTCTACAAAAAAAAAAAAAAAAAGAAATGGATCTCAAGGATGAGAGGAAAGCCTGGCCTCTGCACAAGGAAGGCTGCAGGGCCCACAGGAATGTGGATATGAGGTAATGCAGGTAACCAATGATCAATACAAAGACACAATAATAGATGAGAAACCGAAAAGGTCAATAGGCTCGGTGCCTGTAGCTCAGCGACTAGGGTGCCGGCTACATACCCTGGGGCTGCAGGGTTTGGGCGTTGTGGTGGGCGCCCACAGTCCCAGCTACTCCGGAGGCTGAGGCAAGAGGATCCCTAAGCCCAAGAGCTGGAGGTGCGGAGAGCTGTGATGACAGGGTACTTTACTAAGGGCGACATAGTGAGACTGTCTCTAAAAAATAAACAAAGAAGGGCAGCGCCTGTGGCTCAAAGGGGTAGGGCGTTGGCCCCATATGCTAGAGGTGGTGGGTTCAAACCCAGCCCCGGCCAAAAATGGCAAAAAATAAAAAGGTAGGCGCTGGGAAAGCAATGAAAGGCTTCCGACCAACTTCAAATGGAGAGAAAGAGGGTCTTTATATCTCTGCAGGCTCCGTTTCTCACCTCTTCTTCATCATGAGAGGGACTCATTTCCAACTCTCTTTGGAAGTGCTCTAACTTTTTGGTTGGTTTCTCTTAAATAAAAATTGTCTTTGTTACTCTGAAGCTTGTCCAGTTTTTTGCTTTCTATTAGTGCTGCCTGTGCTGTTCCAGTTTTATTTGCTATTTCCATTTGTTTTTGCTTGCAGTTACCACCATTGAACTTTGAACTTTGAACTTTCTAGCTCTGCTGAGTAATTAAACCAGTTCAAGTGGTTTGGGGAAGCAGGACCCTTGACCTTCAACAGGTACTATTTTTAAGTGACATGCATAAAAGAATATAAAATATCAAAAAGTTATGTAATGGTTACCGCAAAACAGTACCAAATTCTTTGTGTTTTATGTATTTAAACTTAAATAACTGGGTATGCATTAAAATATTCTTCTTTAAATGATTAGATGCAACATAATATTAATCAAGTTTAATAAATGAAATTAAAAACAGTGGCAAAGATTAATTTTATAAATATGTTTTTAATGATACAAGTTTGTATATAATAATTTCATGGTACAGAATATTGTTTTACTTTACTATTAAAAATACAGTGTTTTAAAAAATAACGATAGTGACTTATAACAATTCTAAAACAGTGGAACATACAATAACACCTTTAAAAAATCTCTTTATAATTAAAAAAAAAAAAGATTTTTTTCACCCAAATAAATGAATATCTAACTTTTTTTTTGAGACAAAGTCTCACTTTGTTGCCCTGGGTAGAGTGCTGTGGCATTACAGCTCCCAGCAACCTCAAAATCTTAGGCTCAAGCAATTCTCTTACCTCAGCCTCCCAAGTACCTGGGACCATGGCACCCGCTACAAGGCCCTGCTATTTTTCGGTTGCAGTTGTCATTGTTGTTTAGCTGACCCAGGCCGGATTTGAACCCTCCAGCCTGGGTGTATATGGCCAGTGGAGTAACCACTGTGCTAGAGGCACCAAGCCTGAATATCTAACTTTTTTATGAACACAATTTCATTCCAACCTTTTTAGGCTACATTCTTTAAATATTTTAATTTTTTTCATATATTTTAAACATTTTTAGTCTTTAGCACTTTATTATTTTTTTTCACTTTTACCCTTAATTATTACACATGTGAAATGTAAGAGTGAAGAAAATATTGATGAGGAGAAGAGACCTAGTAATAAGTAATATGAAATAACTACTTACTTTGTGCTAGATAGGAATCAACTTTCTTCACATTTTTAACTCAGTTCTCACAAAATTCCCCAACTTCAGAATTATGTTTAATCCATCTGTAGGGGAAGAGGTTTGCCTCAAATAACTTAGCTAGAGAAGACTGGAGCCAGGATTTAAACAAGCATTCTGACTCCAGAGTAAGCACTTTTAATACTAATTTTATTAAATTCCTGAGAAAAAAAATGCAAAGGGATTTCCTAGTCAGCATACCTATGCTTAACACCTCTCTCCATTATTTAAATTAAGTCAATTCCCATCATTGTAAAATTAGCTATGTAATTATAACTACTTCATTTTTATATCACTATAAAAATTAAATAATGTAGTATTTGGAGAAAATGTTTTATAAGCTAGTAATTTGTATCCATATGAGTTTATGCCTATTTTAATATGACATCAAAGTTATTCCAATGCGTTTTACTTAGGTTATCAAATATCATTGCCTCAACTATTGGTAAATTATGACAATAATTAGTACTTTTAAAATGTCATTTAATGTGTGAAGTTTTAAATATGAAGAACCTTTGGTTTTCAAATTGTATGTTTTTTAAGTAAAATTTCTACCTCACATTTACCTGCTAGCTTTTCTCGTTGTCATATTCTAATTATTTTGAAACAAGGAAAAGAAAAACAAAGAACTTATACATAATGAAGGGGCATTATTTTTCATGTGCTTTTATTATTAATTGAGACAAAGGGAATATCAGTTAAAATAAATCAAATCGACTTATTCCTATTCATTAAGGATTGAAAGAGATCACAATGATGAACTCTTTATTATTCATGAAGGCCTTTAGCTATGGTGACAAAAGTTGCATCAATTTAAAATGCAATTAAATGTAAACTCGTTGCATCTCATACTTTATAGTTTTCTAATTTGTATTAATAAGTACATGGGGTGTTTTTCATGAAAGAAAACTGAGTTGTTTAAATTTTTTCTCTTACTCTGCTTCAATCCCTGTACCACCAATTTTTGTCAGCAATGCGTATAAAGAAACTTAAACTCTATAGTCCTGCACAAGAATTCATATGAAATCTTTATTATTAAAGAAAGGAGAAAGATTCTGTAGAAACATTTGTGAGTGATTCTCACAAATGTTATGTACTTCTATGCTATAACCATAAACAGGTAATCACAGAATCAACCAAAGATACCAGAAGGGAAGGTTGAAGTTGCTTGAATTGAGCTACCAGTCCATCTCTGGGACTACCTACTTCAAGTTGCTTTTGAAAAAATAATAGATACACATGAAGTTTACAGTGATTTTATATGGATTTTTTTTCTATTTTGAAGAATCTATAACTCATACCTTTCCTTAGCATTCTTTAGTAAGTCCCCATAAATAAATGTAAAAGCCCTTAGTATCCAAGGATAACTGATATCTGACAATAACTTACTGAGGAAAGGAACTGTCTGTTGCCTGTGGAAAGACACTGAGGAGGGGAATTATCTACACAAGCCCACCCCTCACCCCCCACAAAAAACTGTTTGAATATTCCAGGAAGAGAACATAATAGATAATAACATCTAGAGTTGGAAATTAATATGAATCCAATAAAAGAATATGGAACTCCTATGGGTGTAGGTGATGTCCCTGGGAGACCTGTTGGAGGAAGCTGATGTGACCCAGTCCAAGCCATGCTAAAGATTTTGAACTCAAGGAGCAGTGAAGTGATAGCGCTGGTGGTATTTAAATCCTTTCAAGGTCTTTGAGTATAGTATGCTTTTTTAATTATGTGAAACAGAATTAGGGGATGAGACAAAACTGAACATGACCCTGGTTGCAAAATTTTAGTGATTAAGGCAAAATATTGAAAGACTCTTACTTTAAGAGTTCTTGGTGATTAGAAGAATTTAAATGTAAAGGAGAGGAGTGTTATCAATTTAAATAACAGTTTCCTGGCATGGGGAGGGCTGAGTGTTATTTCTAAAAATAGAAAATAGTAAATAAAGCCACACAAGTCCATCTACCTTCCTTCCTCCCTCCCTACCTGCCTTCCTCCCTCCTTTCCTTCCTTCCTCTCTCCCACCTTTTCTCCCATCCTCCCTCCCTTCTTCCTCTTCTTCTTTTATACTTTTTTCATCTGCTTTTACTTTTTTCTTGATAGACGGGGTAGGGGTGGTCACTGAAAATCCTATTTTTCATAAGATGCACATTTGAGACTATGTGGCCTCAGAGAGAAGTTATTGCTTGGTAATGTATGCAGAGGTACGAGGCTATGGAAAGAGATATATAATGGGAACTATCCACATAGTATGACACACATAAAACATAAAACTATGGGGTGGCGCTTGTGGCTCAAAGGAGTAGCCCACGAGCCCCATATGCCAGAGGTGGCAGGTTCAAATCCAGCCCCAGCCAAAAACTGCAAAAAAACAAAACAAACAAAAACCCCGTAAAACCATAAGAGTAATGGCCATCAAATGAAAATGGACCATATCTTGAAAGTGCAAAACCTCTTACACAGTTTAAAAACATACAAAATGAAGACTGAGCTAACATCTCAGAGAGGGGGAGAGAACTACCAAAGAGCAAGGTCACAGATATCAGTCAGATCAAGTAGGTCGGGCTTCTCTGTACCAATTTTTGCTGGCATTTAAGATGAGGACACAAACTTTCTACACAATGTAAAGACGTAGTCATTATCAACCAATTTAGAATCATTTCCTAACAGTACTGGGCAGAGGCCAGATCAAAGTCGTTTGAAGAAAAACTGGAAAAATAACTATTGAGAACGTGTAGAAAACTGTTTCCAGTATTATTCTGTAACACCCAAGAACACTTTATTTATGAGGCTTTCCACTTATTTTAAAAGAGAAAAACTAGAGCAGGCTTTTGTAATGATGAGAAGACAGTACATTAGGAGAGTTTGTAAACTGGAAACAAAATAGAAGGCATTCAACATTTTATATATCTAGCAAATGTTTGGATGGAAGAGTGGGATCTGAAGAACTGATGGGGAGTGGCAGGAGGAGAGAGACTCTCAGGTTAAACACGTAAAGAGTAGGTACGGATAAAATGTCTTCTTTTGATTTAAATAGTGGCTAGTTTAAGAAGTAATGGATGATATGAAAGTATAAATAAGAAATGAATTTATATAAGTTTATAAAGTCAAGCTTAGGATTCCTGGATTTTAATTTCAACTTAATTTAGAATAACTAAAGCCTTCAAGGTTGGGATAGGGTAATATATATGTAAATAAGAACTTTCAGGAAAATTAGTCAGGAAAGAAAAAGAGCCCAAAGAAACCAGTTACGATAGTTTTGTGTTAGTGTGCGTATTTGTCCATGATGTTCATCCAAAAACAAAATCAACATATAAATGTTACACATAAGATGATATACAAATAGTCAAAAAGATTAATGGAGGAATATTATTTGCCTAACATAAAAAGTAATAATTAAAAACAAAACATTAAAACAATTATTCACATTAATCTATCTGACTGCTAAATTGATCATCTTTGATGTCCTCTCTGATGTTAATCTACTTAGTCCTCCGTTACCCTAACTCCAGATGGTTAGACTCAAGAATGCAAAGGCAAAACCAATGAATAAAAATAATATAAATACATTACATATTTTAAGTTGAATATGTAAATTTAAACCACTTTTTCAAAGCACTTGAAAAAGTACTGATTTGAATATATTTATTCTCTTATTTTGTACAGTTAACTTTATTTATAATTTTATTACATAATGTACATAATATATATTCAAAATTGTATGTGTGTGTATATATGGATGTATATGTAGTAGCATATGATAAGGTCTGACCTGGAAATACACAGATAATACATTTTAAAAATATCATGGATTCATTTTGAGACCTTTATATATCAAACAACACATGTGAAAATGACGATCTTCCCCATACATTTAGTCCCTCCTATTTACTGACTTTTGTAGATTTCCTAGCAGAACATCTTTCCTGGGAAGTGTGTTCACCTGTGCACCTCTCCTCTGACCCCATTTTTCAGGGATCCAGAGTGAACTACAGTGTTTGTGTTATCCTGTCCTGTTGTCCCAGTTGGTCAGTTCAGGGGGTTGTATCCTATCTAGCCTCAACTGATGAGTCACATCTTGGGAGTGTTTAATCTCTTATAATTAACCAAAAAATAAGGAAAAATAAACCTGACTCATACAGAGAAATTTCAGTGTAGAATAGAGAAGTCCTGGTGACATTCAATATTAGTCCTAGTCTTTTTCTGTGTCCAGCTACATATCTGCCCTTCACTTGATTTGACTATTAAATCCTCTGAGGATTTTGGCAGTCAATGGAGGGCTCATTTTTCTGAAGCTAGAAAGCCAGACTTCTTTACTTGGAACACAAAATTAGCACAAGCACCTAGTCTGTGCTAATGTTCATATTAATGCTAAGGTTCCATCAAAGATTGTATAATGTCAGCGTGGGGGGGGGCAATTTTAAAGAAATGAAAATTAAAAATGCATTTACCCTTTCAAAATACATTCTGAGTGGGATGGTTAAAATTATGACTCTCTGCCTACTTTAAAACACCCCAGGTTATAAAATACAAGTGTTACAAAGTAAGTGAAGCTCATCTCTAATGAATAGATGCCAATGGATTAGCATTTTAAATATGAGATGACAGCTTGATTACAACATCTGCAAAATTATTGTTTTTCATCTACATTAATTTGCTAAATGACTACCATGCAAATAGCCCCAAACCATAAATGAAAAAAGCATTCAGGAATCATTAGTGAATTAGACCTTGCTTACCTGATTCAAAAATTTAAAAAAAAAAGAAAGAAATTAAGTGTGTTGATGCATAGCCTTCAGTACTAGAATATAATGAGGAGTTATAGGTTAGTGGAAACCAAGGAAATTTTGTGTCCAAAGAGAATTTCAGAGAATGAGTACATGCTGTTTTTAGTGGTTATTATTGGCTATTTAAAAAGAGATTGATGTATATCACTGTGTTGTAAGAGAATGTTTCACATACTGTGACACAGTGGTTACCTTTGAATTTCTGCCTATGGATATGAATTTGTGTATTGAGATTGTTGCACTGTAGTGAGTTTATACAGGCACCATAGCTACTATAACCATCTTGCTGAGAAGTTGATGTCAAAAAAGAAAAAAAGAGTAAAAAATAGGCAACCTAGGTGGTTCTATTTCCATGCATCATACATGCTTGTCAAATTTGCAAAGGAGTACAAATCATTCCTGGATTACAAAGTTTGTGAACCTTGCTTTAATTTAAACCATCAATTTTATTAAAGTGTTCATATATCCTATACAAAGAAAATGTGATTCAGGCATACATTTTATTATTTGAGATCTTCTTTTGTATTTAATAAACTTTTTGCTGAATTGAGAAACTTTAGAATTACTCTGAATGTATGAATACAGTCCAAAATATTAAATCCAAAAATTCACTACCTCTTATTATCTCAAATTGGGTCTAAGGTAATCAAAATGCATAGTGCATAAAAATAATAATCGTAACAACAAACATTAGGTATAGCACAGATACTTTCAGACACCATGGGAAATTTATTAAACTTATTATGTCAATTAATTTTCTAGCAATCATATGGAAAAATTATGATTATACCACTTTACACAGGAGAAACTATTGAGAATTTCAGTGACTTCCTGAGATTACAATGTCGTAAGAAGTGCTGGGACTTGTAAATCTAACTCTAATAACTGCACTACTAACTGTCCCTCTACCTGTAACTGCCCAGCGCTCAATATATCCAGCTATTCTAAATCCCTAACTCTGTATATGTTCTCAAATATGCATACCTTTTGACATAGATGGTCTTAAGTTTCACCCTTATTTATAATGAGAAGCTCAGCAGAAAATATTTTCTCCTCTGTTCCCAGAAGCCAACAAAACCAAATAAAAGATCTCTCTTGAGTAAAATGATGATGATTTTCTTCCTCTACTGTCCTGCTGCAGTTATAGTGCTTTATATTCATTCAGCATGTATCAGATCAAGTGGTCAGATCAAGAATATACAGAGGCCAGACCTTTTTTTTCTAGTATGCCTAGTATCTGTATGCTACCTGGTACACTGTGAGCTCTCACTAATGGTTGTGTAAACATGTGAATGGATCCCATTCTTGATGTATCCACTATGATTGAAAATAATTAGATATTACCTTTGTATCACTGGTAATTATGACATGGTACTTAAACTTTTTCTTGTCATCTTAGAGCAAGATCGTATTGAATTGCTACTAGTTGTTTCAAAGGGACATATGATCATGTAATCTCTCTCTCTCTTTTTTATTTTTTTTTTTTGAGTCCTCAGGAAGTTATCTAATCTTTCTTTATTTTATAGCTATCAAGATTATTTTATATTTATATTTATATAAATATATATTATATTTATATTATTATTTTATATTTATATTAAAGCTATAGCTTTAATAAAATTATGATTCACTTTCATAAAATTCAATCCAATGTTATCTAGCATTCACTGTGTTAATATGAGTGAATTTTCATTGAAATCTTTTTTCCCCCAAGTCCTATATATTCTATGAAGAAAATTCTGTGATTTAATAAAAAATTTATCTCTAGAAACTACTATATATTTTGACACAAAAGTAGAACTCATCATAAATTAATAAAGAGGTAATTCTCTGAATTCTGAGTTTGGAGAAATCAATTTAAGGTTTTTATTTACATGAAATTATAAATTGAATATAAAAATACCAGGAATTGCCTAGAACCCCAAAGTAATAAATTTGAGATTAAATCATGGTTAAGTTCCTAAAAATACTTTTAAGCAATTGAGCTTCATTGGATCTATATAAAATAGATTCATATGCTATAAAATCTTGTATATTATTGAAATCTCACATAATCAAACATAAAAAGGAGTTATAAAAGACAGGCTTCTGACATTGCAGAGTTTTAAGGATTTTGGCCTTCTAAAAAATACCTCTGGGGGTTAAACAGACAATGGAAGGTACAAGAGAATTAAGGTTGAGGTTGTGGTAAGGTTGCATCACAATTTAAGAAGTGTGCAATAATAACAATATACCCACAGAGGGTTAGAACATGTTGAAGAAAAGGAAGATACTGGGTAACTTGAAGAATTTTTAATAAATCTATCGCATGAAACCTAATAAGGAATGCTTAGTATAAATAGAAAGACAGGCCAGCTGTTGGCACCCATAATAACTACCGTCCTGAAATACTAACTAAATGTCCTTGTCTTTTAAAAGTAGTTAAGTAAATATAAAACTAGAAGTGTGAATATATTCTATAATAGCCAAATACTAATAAAGCATTTAATTTATTACTACTTAGCAAAGCATGACATTCTATCCATAGCAATGTAAGTTGACAATCCTAAAGATAGCCTAAACCGTTCTAAATTTATGAAAATTATATTTTCAGGTAACATACTTTTGAAAGATGTTCAGAGCATAAGTGATAAATATTGGGAGCTAGGTAATGAAATTTTCTTTAAGTAATTAGAAAATCGCAAATACATGTATAGCCTTGTAAGAGATGCGTGTAGAAACTTTTATTTTTACATAATTATACACACACATGCACACAAATAAGTAAACATGAGGAATAAGCCAATGTGCGAAAGTTTTAAAAATACTAAGTTTAGGGGTTTATTTTTTGTCACATAGAGTTGAAAAATACTGTTAAACAGGTAAAAGTGCTAAAAAGCATATTTTTTATTAATGAAAAAAATCAGCATAATTATTTAGATATTTCTCCCAGAAGCTTGCTATACTGATATAGAGAATGATATATAATGGTTTAATTTAATTTTCAGAAATATTATTATAAAATATCTTTGAAAATAATAAAACAAAATGATAATACTACGAGGCAGAGTCAAAGGAGACAAAGGTGTTTAAAAGGTGTCTTCCTGGGCCGGGCATAATGGCCTATGCCTGTAATCCTATGGGAGGCCAAGGCCAGTGTATTGTCTACCTGAGCCCACAAATTCGAAACCTCCTCTCTAAAAATAACTGGGCATTGTGGCAGACACCTATGGTCCCAGCTGAGTATAAATAGAAAGACAGGCCAGCTGTTGGCACCCATAATAACTACCGTCCTGAAATACTAACTAAATGTCCTTGTCTTTTAAAGGAGGCTGAGGCAAGAGAATCCCTTGACCCCAAGCCTTTGAGGTTTCTGTGAGCTATGATGCTACAGCACTCTACCAGGAGCTATAAAATGAGACTCTGTCTCAAAAAAAAAGTGGGGGCATCTTTCAGATCTTCAGATGCCCCCCTCCACTCTATTAGTGTCCCTGTGGAAGGCTGTGTTGCTTCTGAGCCTCCAGGCTGGTCTCGAAGATAAGGATTAGGCTGCAATTGGCTAGTGCGGCAGACCTACAGCAGCACTGGCTCAGGGAACTACCTGCCACCCTAATTTCCTCAGGCGGCCTCTTAATGAAATCAGAATACCCAAAGGCATTGTTTCTTTGCTTGTTTAATAAAACAATCCTACTTTACCTCTGGATTTGGAAGACAGGAGATCAAAACACTAATGACATTCATCACAGATATTGAAACAGATAGGAATAATGATGTTAGGATAACACTATACATACAAAGTCATGATCTTTATGTGGTTCATCTTTTCTCCTGTCATCTAAAAGTGTCTAGAGATGGGATAATCACTCATATCATCACTATACACATTACACATAGAACGTCTCAATCTGATGACTGCATTTTGGTTTTAATACCAAAATACTTTTTTTTTTTTTATTGTTGGGGATTCATTGAGGGTACAATAAGCCAGGTTACACTGATTGCATTTTTTAGGTAAAGTCCCTCTTGCAATCCTGTCTTGCCCCCAGAGGGTGTGGCACATACCAAGGCCCCGCCCCCTCCCTCCTTCCCTCTCTCTGCTCTTCCTTTCCCCACCCCTCCCTTCTTCTTTCTCTCCTCTCCCCTTCCCCCACCCCCACCATGACCTTAATTGTTATTAATTGTCCTCATATCAAAATTGAGTACATAGGATTCATGCTTCTCCATTCTTATGATGCTTTACTAAGAATAATGTCTCCCACTTCCATCCAGGTTAATATGAAGGACGTAAAGTCTCCATTTTTTTTTTAATAGCTGA
>CAUYPK010078726.1:0-12634 GCA_963574355.1 Loris lydekkerianus | reverse complement strand
GGCTAAAACTTCCATTCCAATGTTAAAGAGCAATGGAGACAATGGGCAACCTTGCCTGGTTCCTGATCTAAGTGGAAATGATTTCAATTTTACTCCATTCAATACGATATTGGCTATGGGTTTGCTCTAGTTGGCCTCTATCTGTTTAAGAAATGTCCCTTCTATACCAATCGTCTTAAGTGTTCTGATCATGAAGGGATGTTTGATATTACCAAAAGCTTTTTCTGCATCAATTGGATGCATCATATAGTCCTTATTTTTTAGTTTGTTTATGTGCTGAAATTACATTTATAGATTTATGTATATTGAAGCAGCCTTGAGACCCTGGGATAAATTTGACTTGGTCATGGTGTATAATTTTTTTGATGTGTTGTTGGATTCTGTTTGTTAGGATCTTATTGAGCATTTTAGCATCAATATTTATTAGTGATATTGGTCTATAATTTTCTTTTCTTGTTGGGTCTTTCCCTGGTTTGGGGATCAAGGTGATGTTTGCTTCGTAGAATGTGTTGGTTAATATTCCTTCTTTTTCTATATTTTGGAAGAGGTTTAGTAATATAAGTAACTAGTTCTTCTTTAAAGGTTTGGTAGAATTCTGATGCAAAGCCATCTGGTCCTGGGCTTTTGTTTTTAGGGAGATTTTGTATAGTTGATGCTGTTCCAGAACTTGATGTAGGCTTGTTCAGCATTTCCACTTCATTCTAGCTAAGTCTCGGTAGGTGGCGTACTTACAGGTATTGTTCTATTTCTTTCAGATTTTCATATTTCTGAGAGTAGAATTTCTTGTAGTTTTCATTAAAGATTTTCTGAATTTCTGAGGGGTCTGTTGTTATTTCATCGTTACCATTTCTGATTGATTAAATTAGATATTTTACTCTTTATTTCCTCATTAGATTGGCCAAAGGTCAGTCTATTTTATTGATCTTTTCAAAAAAACAACTTTAGGATTTATCAATCTGTTGTATAATTTTTTTGTTTTCAATTTCATTTAATTCTGCTCTGATTTTGGTTATTTCTTTTCTTCTGCTGGGTTGGGTTGGAGTGTTCTTCCTTCTTCAGTTGCTTGAGATGTCCCATTAAGTTATTAACTTCCTATCTTTCCATTTTCTTGAGGAAGGCTTGCAGCGCTATAAATTTCCCTCTTAGGACTGCCTTTGCAGTATCCCAGAGGTTGTGGTAATTCGTGTTTTGATTGTTGTTTTGTTCCAAAACTTGGGTGATGTCCTTCTTATCTCGTCTATAACCCATCTATCCTTCAGCATAAGGTGGTTTAGCTTCCATGTTTTTGTATGAATATGCAGGTTCCTGTTGTTATTGAGTTCAAGTTTTATTTCCTGATGGTCTGAGAAGATGTAAGGAATAATTTCTATTTTTAAAAAAAAAATTGCTGAGGTTAGGTTTGTGGCCTAGGATGTGTTTGATTTTGGAGTATGTCCCGTGGACTGATGAGAAGAATGTGTATTTAGTTTTGTTGGGATAAAATGTTCTGTAGATGTCTGTTACATCTAGTTGTTGAATGGTTAAATTTAAGTCTAAATTTCTTTGCTTAGCTTCTTTTTGGACGATCTATCCAGCACTGCTAAAGGGGTATTAAAATCTCCAACTACTATGGAACTGGAGGAAATCAAGTTGTTCATGTCTGTTTGTGTTTATCTTATAAATTGAGGTGTGTTCTGGTTGGGTGCATAAATATTAATAATTGAGATCTCATCATATTGAGTATTACCTTTAACAAATATGAAGTGCTCATCCTTATCCTTCCTTATATCGGTTGGTTTAAACCTACTGCATTTGCGAATAGGATTGCAACACCTGCTTTTTTCTGCTTTCCATTTGCCTGGAGTATAGATGAACATCCCTTCACCTTAAGTCTATATTTGTCTTTTAATGTAAGATGCAATTTTTGTATGCAGCAGATATCTGGCTTGAGATTTTGTATATAGTCAGCCAACCTGTTCCTCTTCAGAGGACAATATAAACCATTCACATTACTTGAGAATATTGATAAGCTTTTCAAGAGTCTGGTGGACATTTTTAATCCTTTTGTGACTGTAGAAGTTTGAATTTGATCAAAATTTTCTGGGTGGGCTTGCTTTTGTGGTGGAGGATTACACTTGTCTTTATGGAGGATAGGTCTGAGAATATCCTGGAGAGCTGGTTTAGTTATGGCAAATTTCTTCAACATGTGAATGTCATTTAAGTATTTAATTTGTCCTTCATAAATGAAACTCAGTTTAGCTGGGTACAGGATCCTGGGTTGAAAGTTATTTTGTTTTAGGAGATTAAAAGTCGATGACCATCGTCTTCTAGATTGAAAGGTTTTGCAGTTATTCTCATATTCTTGCCCTTGTAGGTGATGGTTTTCTTTCATCTGTCTGCTTTCAGAATTTTCTCCTTCATATTAACTTTAGTGAAGTTGATTATGATGTGTCTGGGGGATATCTTATTTGGGTTGAGTCATGGTGGAGTTCTGCTATCTGAATTTCAGTATCTCGTGGCATGTCTGGAAAGTTCTCCATCATAATCTCATGGAGAAGAGATACTGTGCCTTGTGAAACCAGTTCATTTCTTTCAGGGATCCCTATAAGATGAATATTGCTTTTCTTTGAATTATCCCAGAACTCTCTGAGATAGTGATCTGTTTTTGCCCTCCATTTTGTTTCTTCTTTGAGATTTCGGGAGCGTTCAAAAGCTTTGTCTTTTGACAAAGCTTTTGGAATTTCCCAAGACTGGAGTTTTTCTAGAACTGTTTTTAAAAAAGAAAGGACTATAAGGAATATGGGTTAAGTTTTTGCTGCCAGCAAGCCAGGCATGTGACCAACCACATCGCCCATCTGGCAACATAGAAAACAAAGTATAATAGATAAAGAGAAGAAAAAACTAAACTAAACTAAACTCAGATATAAGCTAGAAAAAGGTAGACTAAATCAACAGTAAAAAAAAATTTAAAGGAAGAAAAAGAGCAAATCAATATATCCAATGGGGAATTGAAATTTTCAACATATAGTGGAGTTAGCTGAATAAAAAGGATGCAGGGCAAAGACAACCTGATACTGTAGAGATATGATGTAGGAACTTGTGACATTATTCAAAGAAGCCCAAATATAGCCCTGGGAATGGCTGTGGAGGAAATTCAGTTACTGTTCAGAAAATGAGTGGCCATGTACTCCTGGAAATTCCAGATGAAATTCGAAGTCAGCAAAAATGTGGGTAAGTACTTGATTAGAGAGTGAGACATAACATGAGTCCCGAATTCTTTAGTAAATGAAAGCAAGTTTAGGCGAAAAAAGGTGAAAGTATAGAAAGGTACTGTAGTTGGGTGTCATGCATCTTAAAGAAGCAAGGCTGTTTTACAAAAGCAATGAAGAACAGTGATGGAAAGGTAGCATTGGAAATCAAGCATATCTGAGACTTCAACTTTCCATTTTTAAGAGGTTCTTTTACAAATGGCATATATGTTTATATTATATTCACTCAAGTTGTCAATGAAACAATTCAACCCATATAACTCTTTTAAGTAACATTTTTACCGAAGGGAAAGCAAGACTCTTCAACTACCAGAATGACATTCTAATAATATGTAACTAATAGACATACATGGAGAAAATTGAACCTTTTCAATTAGGTTTAAATTATGTATATAATAAAGTACAAATCATTCTCATTTTTAAAGGCAGTAATCAAATAATTTGTTTTCTCTCTTGGTATAATATTTGTTATTAAAATTGAAGAATTTGATTGGCAGATGCTGATGGTATGTAAGATGTTAGGTTATTCAGAATTTGCTCTAAATGAAATGACTCTTGAATACAGGTGCTCAAGATTTGCGTTTCATGTTTGAAGTTTAAGTAGTTTGACTGTACCATTATTAACCAAAACCAAAACTATTAGCTTTCATTCGATGTACAAAATAAAATACAGGTAATGATTGCTTAAATGTCCAAAATTTAATTAGAAGTTATTTTAATTAACCCTTTACTTTTTCCTCTTAGCTGTAGTCACTGTTTTTAAATGAACTCATGAAGATGAATATTCCCAGTATAACATAAAACGATTTGTGAATTCAGATAAGACTAATATTTGCCTATACAGAAAATATCATTCCAGGCACCTGATATATAATATATTTGTAGCAAAGCTTATTGTATTTGCTCTAGACAGCTAAAACTGATGAAATACTCAATTAAAGTTGTTAGGCAAATCAATAAAAGCACCAGAAAAATACTTCCAATTAGGTTGCTCAGATAAGTATTTAATTTACATGAAAAGAGTATTAGTTAATTAAATGTCAATTTGTTCCTTAAGATAAATTAGTGTTGTTTCTCTGTAGTTAGCTCAGAAACATGTTGCAAGAATTTTGAGAAAATTTTGTTTAGATATTAAGTAAAATGGATCATTCAATCTACCTTTCTATTCATTGATGTTTGATTTAGCAGACAATGAGTCAAAAATTGTCCCTTCTATTAAATTTTAATAAAATATTTAATTTCAATTTAATATTACGATTATATAAACTAATGGTATGTAATCTAATACTTACATTAGGATTAATAACTACATTTTGTTACCTAGAATAATACACTGTTCAATGTGAATTTTTAAATATTTATTACTTATAGAAAAGAATAGAATTAACTCTTTGCCTAATGGCATTTTTTGGTTAGTAGACATTATCCTAGAAGAAAATACTGAAATGTTTTATTTCATAAGAGGTTAAATATTTTTCGACTTGAGAAGTCTAGACAGAAATCCTAAGAATACAAATCAATATTAGAAAATTGAAGATGTTAAATACTAACCTCTATCATTGTTCTGATTTTGAATATATAATAATTACTCTTTGTATATGGATCTTGCAACCTTTAATAGCAATAATAATAGAAGATCAATTTTATTAAAGTATAAAATTTACTAAGAAGATTAGGATGTTAATTTCATTGGTCTAGAATAATTTTAAACCACTTTTTATAAAATTGTGTTGTATTATGTTGGTCTGTGTTACAAAAACTTTAAATTTTTTCCCCTTTCGAAAACACACTCTTGGCTAATTTGTAATCAATTTGGATAGGTCTTTTCCTCTTCCAAATACAAGTACTTGTGAACATTACTTTGAAAGCAAACTTTCAGCTAATTTTGGTCTCCTGCAAAAATTTATTGATTCAATAAGTACTTATTTAACAACAGTGATGGGAAATACTTCTGCATATATTAGCAATTAAAATTTGTAAATATTCACAGGGTAAATAAATAAATAAATTAAAGTTTTAAAAATCTTGCCTTATCTTTGCATTATTCTGACCCAGTTTTATGTATGTATGAAGAAAACACTTCCCTGAATGAGTCCATAGTGTTTATAAATTCAGAAATGCAAGTTCAAAAATTGTGTTATAATTCATATAGTAACAATAAACAGTCCACTAATTCTAGTCCTGTGGGGATGATGCATTTTCCAATGCAAATTTTATATTGGAAGCTATTTTGAGATATTTGGATCTTTAGCAAGAATTTAATAATTATTAAATGTATCTAATATGTATGTTAAGTATACTTTAAGTATTAGAAAATGATTTTTAAAAAGTAATGGCCATTATTGTCAGGAATTTCTCAGACACGTGTTCACATTTGTGTGTAAAACTGTGAGCAAATGTTTGAAAATGTGTGTGTGTGTGTGTGTGTGTGTATGCTTATAAAGTGATCCTAGACTAGTTACTTACCTCATTTTAAGTGAAATGAGTCATATTTTATATGATAATTTATCTTCATATAGAAGATAATATGCTACCAGGATTGGAATTACATTATGAAGTTATTATGAGGAGAAGAAATTATTCTTCTGGCTGAACTTTGGAGATATGAGGTTGGAATTTAATAAGCCTACAGAGTTAGGGTTAGGGTTGGGGTCAAGTCTACAGAAACACTGGGCTGTTGATTAACTATTGGTTTAAGGAGAAAAACAAATATACCTCCAAGAAAAATTCCCCCCAGATTATTCTACAAGCCATGTATGAACAATGTGATTATAAAATCCAACATTGGAAAGAATTACAAAAAATTGCATCTCATAGAAAACAAGTTTATGAAGCTTTGAATGTTTCTAGACTTTTATATGAGAATATCTGTTTTCAGAAATATTTTAATAATCCTGAGTCAGCTTTTTAAAAATTACCTTTCAGCCTGTCCAGGCAGCCATTTCCATTCAAAAACTTCTTAGAAGGAATTCAGGAAAGCAGATACTCATCGACTAAATTCTTCAGAACTAGAGAAGGCAAATAGAAGAGAAGTTAACAAAAGGCAACTAGTTGTGAAATCAGAGGAAATATGTTTCTGGTTTTTTAAAAATATATTTCTGTGTTTCTGAGACGTTCTTTTATAAGAAGAATCTATCATTTAAAATAATATTTTTTCATTCCAAGTTTTTCTTTTCTAGATGATAAATTTTAACACAAATGTTTAAAAATTGTCCCAAATAGTAAGTAAAATTTATGCAAAAATTAGGTACAACCAGTTTTTGGACTCAAACAACAAAAACCATTAATTGATCTAATTTTAAATTTCTCAATTGATGTTGACCTGTGCATCTGTGCAGTAATTGCCAAAACATAAAACTCCGAAAATAGTTTTATATTTAAGAGGGACTTCATTTGAATTACATATACTATTTTAAATCCCAGTAAATAAAAATAAGAAAATATGGTATCTCTTAAACTTTGGTTTTGCCTTCTATTCTCCCATATACTTTTTTCCTAAATTTAGTTCAAATACAATGAATTTAGTAAACCAGACCACTTGAAGGTAGGTCAAACCACATCTGATACTATCTAAAGAAAAATTTTTCCACATACTTTATTTTATTTTATTTTTTGGTCATGGAATATGTTATTATATTTATATAATAATATAATATAATATAATATAACATAATATAATATAAATGTAAAATATATTATATTATGTTCAATGTAATGCTTGTTTCATTTTGTTTTACTTGTCTTTTTTCCCTAAATTTAGTTCAAATACTGTGAATTTAGTAAACCAGACCACTTGAAGGTAAGTCAAACCACATCTGATAATATCTAAAGGAAAATTTTTCTACATACTTTATTTTTTTTATTTTGGTCATGGAATATGTTATTATATTTATATAATATAACATATAATATAATATAATATATATTATATTATGTTCAATGTAATGCTTGTTTCATTTTATTTTACTTGTCTTATTTAAAATGGTCCTGTTGGCATGCCTGTAGTTTCAGCTACACAGGAGGCTGAGGCAAGAGAATGGTATGAGTCTAGGAGTTTGAGATTAGCCTGGTCTGCATAGTGAGACCTCGTCATTAAAATTAAAAATAAAATAATTAAAATTATTGGGGGTAGTGCCTTTGGGTCAGTGAGTAGGGCGCTGGCCCCATATACCAAGGGTGGCGGGTTCAAGCCTGGCCCAGGCCAAACTGCAACAAAAAATAGTGGCATTGTGGGGGGGCCTGTAGTCCCAGCTACTCGGGAGGCTGAGGCAAGATAATCACCTAAGCCCAGGAGTTGGAGGTTGCTGTGAGCTGTGACAGCATAGCACTCTACTAAGGGTGACAAAGTGAGACTCTGTCTGTTAAAAAAAATAATAAAATTATAAAAAATGTTCAGGTATCATTTATATACAATCAAAAATAAAACGCACCGTTTTAAGTATTCTATTTGATGCATTTTGCCAATTCTATATACACGTGTAGCTACATAAAACAAAAACAAAGATTGAAAAATGATGTAGAAAATTTGTTATTCTGTATTACATTCTGGAAGTGTTTTGGCTTGGATGTTTTTCAAACAAAAATGTTACTTTCATAAGACTAAAAGAAATGAATTAGAAAAGGTTTATTTTTCAGTATTTGATTTTTTGTCTCTTTATAAATTTGCTTGCAAAATATAACATCCTAAGAATATATTTTTAAAATTTTTACTCTGAAGACTGTTAATGAGTGAAAATTTTGACTTTATGCTTCTTGAAGTAATTGAACTAAAGACTAGAAAATACTTGATTTTGAAATTTTAGTTTTTCAACTTCCTTATAAAACTGCACAAAGTGGTTATTTTTAATGAAGTTGGCAATTTTTATTAATATTGCCACAAATGTAACTACTGATATCTCAAATAGTGTCTCTTGCAATAGGAGAAGTATGTTACAAATAAGGAAAGGGTATTGTGAGTAGTTTAAAGATGAAATTAAAAAGTTTTTTTTAAATAAGGAAACTACATTACAGCAGTAGAATACAGCAAAATGCAAGAGTGGGGGGAAAAAATGTCGACCACTAGGGAACAAATATGAAATGATCCCATTTAAATTAAAATTACAATAAAATTTCTTCAGGTTATGAAATGCTAACCATAGTGAATTAGTCTTTCAATTACATACATTTGTTTTAATAAGGTAGAAAGTCAGTTACAGGTGAGCCATATGCATAAGAATAAAAGGAAATACTCTCAATTGTAATTAGCCTTTCTGACAAGGACAGTGATGTGTAAAGTTTCTTATTACAATCATTTGTTTCAAGTATCTCATGTCCCATTAACAATTTTTGCTTCATGTATTTTAATACTTTGTTATTTAATACATAAATTCAGCTAGAACATAACTATAAATATTCTGATAGTTTAGAAAACAGACTAAGTTATTAGCAACATGTATTGAGTCACTGATATTTGGAGATTTAACATATAATTAAGAATACAATGTGGGTAGGATCACATGGAGAGTCTTAACACATCTACAGCTTTACAAAGAATTAAAGTAATGATCAACATTGTATGGAACTTATTTTGAGATATGTGTGGTGCACAATTTGAAGGAGAAATGCCAGATATTTTTTGTTAGACTAGAAGTACCATGTTACAGAAGAGTTATCTCATTTTGCTAATTACTATGCTTACCATAATATCAGTTAAAAAAAAAAATTATTGAGATCTAAAATGTATCATTAATTTTGGGGAGCTTTATTCACAAAGATTAAGTGGCAGGAAACCATCCCATTAAATAAAATACAAATACTTCTTTATGTTCAGAATATGTGTATTGGCATATTCTTTGTTATTTGCTCAAATGAGACATATTGAGACATAGTTAGACTTTGAATACTTTTTAAAGGAAATATACCACTTTCCTGACAAAATAGGATATTTTTATGATTGCAAATAGGATGTTTTAAGACATAATTATGTGTAAAAGTTTTAAGTAATGTAAGTAACTTGCTCTCAATACTAAATGGTATTATTTTTTACTCGTAAGAAAGATAAGTTGGTAGCATTTGTAGTTAATTTGAGCCAATACATTAAAGTATACTACCATATATTAACAAAGTAACAATATAAAGATAATTAAGACTGAATTAGGAAGCCACTTATCACTGCCTCTCTCAAATTGTAACATTTAACCCTCCAACGTGTTTGTTGATTGAGCTTCTAAAAACAATGCTGGCAGTAGCCTGCATTCAGAAATCTATTGATAATTTCTCAGTCCATACTTTATGCAAATATACAAAATTATAATGATCTGCAAACTTTGCTGCCTTTTTCAAACACGAATAATTGTGAATAACTTAAGAGAAATGAATGATAAGAAATGAGCGCCAGCAATTTATCTCTTGATCCCTATTCATTTACTCTGCTCAGAAACAGCAAGCAACGTTATCTTCTTGCTCACTAGAAACTGTTATTATTTTTAAGTGGTAGGTTTTTTTCTTCAGATGGCTTTAAATGATATAAAATCAGTGACTTTGTGAACATAAACACACATTATGAGGTCTGTGGATGAAAATGCAGAGAAATATGCTGTCATTCTGTGAACTGTATTACCCACAGACACGTTTCATATTTTGTTCATCTCTATATCTCTTGTACAAACTATAGCTTTGCCACAAAATACTCTAACAGCGTATCTTGATTTAAATGAATCTATATGAATTAAGTATAAATCAAATAAAGAGAACATGCTAAGAAATTTCCCCTAGGAGTGTTAAAAGAGAATAAATACTATAGTAAAACAAAACATAAAAGAAGATGACATCTGCCATGTAGTAGAAGCTTAAAAAAATAAAACTTCTATTTGCTTTGGCAAATTTCCTAAGGTTATAAATCATCAAACTGAAGCATAACTTGAAAGGCTAACAAAGAATTTATTTATTGAAAATACATAAACTCATTTTGGCTGTTCTAAAGACTACTTCTCCATGTATTTCCCTGTAAAAGAATTAACATGGTGTAAGAGTAAACTTTTCTTTGCCAATTTGTTTGAGTTCTTTGTAAATTATTATTATTAGTCCTTCATCAGATGTATACCAGGCAAGTATTTTTTCCCATTGTAAAGGTTGTCTATCCATTCTATTTTCCCCTGGCTGTGTTGAAGCTTTTTAATTTTAAGTTCCATTTATTCATTTTTGTTGTTGCTATAATTGTCTTTCGAGTCTTCATAAATTCTTTGCCTAAGATGATATCTATGAGAGTTTTTCCAATATTTTCTTCTAGAACTCTTGTAATTTCATGCCTTAGATGTGAGTCTGCTATAAACCATGAATTAATTTCTTTGAGTGATGAGAGGTGTGCCTGTTCTACATGTGGCTATCCAATTTTTTCAGTGTCACTTATTGAACAGAAGTTCTTTGCCTCAGTATTTTTTATTGTCTGATTTGTCAAAGATCTTTGGCTATTATACAGGCATTAAAGAGCAGTGATGAAAACACTTCAGAATTTTAAAACAATGATGCCTCAATAAACTATTGCAAATTCTTAGAAAGACCATTGACCTTCCCATACCCGCTTTAAGACTGAGGCATTATATGTAGATCACTATGAAAGTTTTGAGACAGACTCTGTCATGGTTGTTATTTCACTTCCAAGCAACACAGTCGACAGTGCCCTCTCTGATTCACCCATGCAAGTTTCAACTTGCTTGGTTTATTGCTGTTGCTGGAAGGTCTTCATTTGCTTTTATCCATGTGAATTTTACATTTCTTTATTATTGCGTATTTCAAAACTTTCAGAATGACACACAGACACACACAACCCCATATGCTGGGAAAGTAAGTTCACAGAGCTTGTAAATAAACCAAGCAACACACACTGCTAAAGTCCCTAATGTACTCTAGATCAGAGAAAGATACTTTGAGTTGAATAGCTAATAAGTTTTGAGTAGTAGGTAAAGATTAATGTTTTAAAGCAATACTTCAATAAAGCAAGGAATAGCGAGGATATATCTGGAATTCTGTAATCGGCATGGTAAGTTAAAAATACTGTTACATTTTAAGTTATCAACAGAAATGTATTTATTGTAGGGGGTTGTATTATTTTATAAAATCTACAACTTTAATATGCACATTGTTTTAATTGGTATTTTTCTCACATAACTTTAAATCATGTGCATCCTATCATGTCACCATTTCTTAATTTGGCTTTCCTTCATATTGTGCTTTCATGTATCAGTTATTTTATTTAATACTTTATGAATATTAATCATTAAAGCTTTCCTACAAGATAGGCACTACTAAATCTGTACATAATAAAATAAAAGCACAGTTAGGTAAGTTAATATGTACATGTTCACATCGCAAGTACACAGCAGAGCTAGGATTTGAATCTATGAGGTCCAACTCTAGATGCCAACTTATACAAAGCACTATTGGGGAGAACGATACATTGCTACAGTTTTTTTAATATGTTGTGGAAATATTCATAGCAATGAAAATACACATCTGTACTCTGGCATATTGATACATATGTCATTGAAAAGAGTTAGATCTGTACATACACTCCTCAAGTATATTGTTGATGTAATGTTATTATAATTAAAAAAATTAGATTCAAAGTAATATACTATCATATCCATTTCTAGATTCTTTACTTAGTTAAGTATACCTAATTCATGTTTTTACACCAATATGATATAAAATTGATTACCGTGACTTGTATTTTTGAAACACTTTTCTTTCCTGTGATACTTTTTTTTTCTTAGTTCCTTGAGAGGTTTGCTTTCTACAGAAACTTTGAAAGTGTTTTGTTGAATTAAAGTATCTATAGAAATAATTTTAGAATGCATAATTTTTTTCTTTTATGATATAAATCTTTCATTTAAGAATATGGCATACTTTCTTTTTATTTAGAAAATAGTCTATAATTTTCAATGTCATTTTATGTTTCTTCTCTGTCCTTTTCCATTCTTACTAATAAATTTTATATTTATTATTATATACATTTTACTGTTTTTAGATGCATTATTTCCTCATTTCCATCCTTAAGTATTTATTGCTTGAGAATGAGTAAGAAATTAATTTTGGGTTATCTATCATTCTAATGTTTTAGTCACCATCTCAACATATATTTTTTTTTCATTTTTTTTTTATTATAGATAAAAATATGCACCATAGATGTGGCCCGACCCATTACCCTCCCTCCACCCAAACCTCCCCCCTCCCTTCCCCTTCCTTGGCCCTGTCCCCATAGTCTTGTGGTATAGTTGGGTTATAGCCTTCATGTGAAAGCTATAGTTTACCTTCATAGTAGGGCTGAGTACATTGGATACTTTTTCTTCCATTCCTGGGATACTTTGCTAAGGAGAATATATTCCAGCTCCATCCATGTAAACATGAAA
>CAUYPK010078724.1:0-19796 GCA_963574355.1 Loris lydekkerianus | reverse complement strand
AGGCTGCATGGTGGATTACATTCATAGTACCCAAAGACGGGTAAGATCACTCTGCATTCAGTCAACCTAAGACAGGGACCAAACCATTGATGTTTGTATCCCCATGACAGGTAAGACTGAAACTGCAAGAGCAGGCAACCTCAGACAGGGGCTATGTTTTTCCGCCATACAAAAAACAAGAGGGAATTGTTGGGCCCTGCCATGTGCCTGAGGCCTAGTGCAACTTCCCGAGCCTGACTAGAAGCAGATCCATCGAGCTACTTCCACGTAGCAACGACTTAGCAAGGCCCGGCCTGAAACTGCCTCTACCTAGATACAGCCAATGTGGTACCATGCCACTGGCCCGACCCTGTCACTCACCTCTTCCCCCGCCTTCTTTCCCTGCCCCTTCTCCACAATAAAAAAAATAAAAAATAAAAAAACAAAACAAAAAAAAAAACAAAAAAAAAAAAAACATGCTCTTCAGATCAAAAGCATTCTTGTCAGAGCACCAGTGCCCACTTAGAGGTTTGCAACTGAGTGTGTCAGTGAGGGCTTAACAGTTTGGGGTTGACATGCTCACACCGGTGTGAGCTTGGACAGGCTTTCACTTTTCAATTTTGCTCACCTGAGCTGCTTTTTCACCACTCTGGGAAAGTGAGGTGGACAAACCTTTGTCCCACTTGAGACTATCTTGCTCCTAAAAGTAATCGTTCTGAATGTGATGTTCCTCT
This sequence comes from Loris lydekkerianus, assembly GCA_963574355.1. Taxonomy (NCBI): domain Eukaryota; kingdom Metazoa; phylum Chordata; class Mammalia; order Primates; family Lorisidae; genus Loris; species Loris lydekkerianus. Next base: position 19,083 of record CAUYPK010078724.1, on the reverse strand, counting down.
CCTCACCGCTGATTTATCGCAGGTAAAGATTTCACATTCACGTGGTCCATGTGCCTTTCCCTTTCAGGGCAGATTATTTGAGGATCATGAGAAAGGTTAAAGACTTCCCCGAGGGCACCTGCTGTGCCTCCGCTTGGGTTATCAGTGACCTCCACTCGGAGATAGCATGGTCAGTAAACACACCTCTTGAGGGCAGGTGTACAGCAGATACAGATGAGAGCATCTTAGCTCTGGGATCCCAGGGACAAGTGTCTCTGAGAGGGACTCACGTGGCTGGATCTATATAGTATGGGCCTGCAGGCCAGGGGAAGATGGCTTTGAAGCAGTAAATGGTAGGTGTGATCAGGGGCATACATACAGAGAGAATTTAAAGAAAATGCATATTTTGTGCCTCGTGTTTGGATTTTTGCTTTACACTGGTAGTTCGCTACAGAGAAATACAGATAAATGTATTCCCTGATGGTCCTGGAGTCTGCAAGGGCCAGACGGAGGCCTCAGCAGGCTTGGGTCCTTCTAGGCGGCCTCTCTCCTGACCTATGGGTGGCTGCCTTCTCTGGGCGTCCTCCCTCTGTGTGTGTCTGTCCTAATCTCCTCTTGTTTTAGGGACATAGTGAGATTAGATTACAGCCCACCCTAATGACCTCATTTAACTTCACCCACTTTAAAGATGCTATCTCACACCCTGTCACATACTAAGGTTCTGGGGTTAGGACTTCAATATACGAGGTTGGGGTGGGGGGACACAACTCTCCCCATAGTAATGTTCTGGGTTTCTTTTTCTTTGTAAAACACCATTTGTAAATTTTAAAACTTAGTAAGCACATGACAGACAATAGGAACCTGAGGAGGAACCCCAGCCTGTCTGTCGTCTCTGTCCTAAATAGAGACGCGATTCACCCAGAGGTGCTGGCCATCTGACCATCACCGCTGAGGTTAGCCATGGCCCGTGGCTCAGGCTTGTCTATATTGAGCCAGAGAACTAAAACCTAGATGAACGAAGCTGAACAGTTCAGGCGCTGTGCTATCCTAGATGCTTCTCCTGCCTGCTGGGTCTCCCCCCAACCTCCTCTGCCGCACCCCACACCTACATCCCTCTTCATCTTCAGGCTGTGACAAGTCTTGCCCTGCTGCTCCCAGACCCCAGCGGCATCCAGGATCCTCCAAGTTGTACAGAGCACCCCAAACCCCCTGACCCAACCAATCCACCCAGGCAGAGGCACCACACCAGGCCCTCATCCCTGGTGATATCTTATTTTACACACAGCACTGGAGAAAGCAGGCTCTTTCCCCAAAGTTTAATAGTTGAAATTCTCAAGGTTTGGATCCATTGCACCCAGGATGGGGGACTGCCGTGTTCCCAGGACTGGACCCACAAGTGATTTCACTTCCTGACTGCCACCCAAGCACACACGTTAACACGAGAGGGAGTGAGAAGCCCACTGCTGAGGAAATCACACTGATGCTGTCTCCTAACTTTTCAAGTAAATCATCCTCGTCTCCAGTCATTTATTATTTGTGCCACATGGCGCTTCTCAGAGGCACAGTGAGGACACTAGGAGGTGTCTGGACCCAGACCTGTAATTGTGTATGTGGAGGTGTGTTGCTTGCTGCAGTGACATACAGAGCTGACTCGGTGCAGAATTTATAGACTGAGTAGCGTGAAGAAGTTGGAAGGCTCACCCCAGAAAGGAATGTTGGCAAGAGAAATTATTTACTTAGAGGTTGAAATCTAGGTTGGTTGTTGGGAATTTCCATGCTGTTTGAAAGAATTTTGGCATCTCAAGTATGTGGCAAGAGCTGACCAGGGTGAAAAAGCTGCTTCATGTCACTTTTGTTTGGAGAATTGAACTTTGCTTTACTTGGAAACTGTATCCACATTTAAGTCAAACCGGAGTTAAAGAAGGTTTCACAGCGACAGTAAAATCTAGAGCCGTCCTTTCAGGATCTTCAAAGAAGTTTGGAAGCCAGGGCATCCAGCATTACAATATGTCATTTAGAAACACTGACAAATACCATGGTTTTCTTTTTTTTTTAAATTTTTATCCCATGGTGGAGCACTTGAAAACCAAAGAACAGTTTAACATGGGATTAACAGTTGTCAGTAATCCCATCAACTGAACATAACCATCCTTATTATCTTTGCTAACATCTTTCCTTTTTCTGTGTTTTTGTATACGTAAGCATGTCTGTTCTCCATGACTGTAGAGAGTTTGAGCAAAATCTGCTGAGAAAAAATCTCTGAAGCCATTCTTATAAATTGGTGCCTACCATTTCTTTTTTTTTTTTATTTCCTTGCTTATTTTTTATTTTTATTTCTTTGCTTTGTTGTTGTTATTGTTGTTGAGACAGAGTCCCACCCTATGCCCTGAGCAGAGTGCAATGGCATCACAGCTCACTGCAACCTCAGACTCCGGCTGTGGGCTTCCTGCGGCGCCTCAGTCTCCGGAAGCCGCTGGGATTATAGGTGCTCGCTGTGGTGCCTGGATGGGTTTTTCATTTTTTTTTTATGAATTGAGGTCTCACTCTCACTCAGGCAAGTCTCAAACTCCTGAGCTCAAGCAATTCTCCCTCCTCAGCCTCCCAACAGTGCTGGGATTGCAGGCATGAGCTATCGTACCAGTTCTAATTACACGCCCGCTGAGTTCAAACCTATCCTCTTGGAGTTCTAGCTCCCCTTTTCTTCCAGCCCCCCCCCCCAAAAAAAAAAAAATCCCTGCACTCCCTTCTCCTCCCTGAAATGGGACTAATAATAATAATAGTACCTGTCTTAAATAATAGTACCTGTCTTACCAGCCATGTTTTAGTTCATTTCTGCTGCTATAACAAAATAACCTAAGACTGGGTAATTGATAAAGAACAGAAATTTATTTTCTCACAGTTCTGAAAGCTGCAAAGTTCAAAGCTGTGTAGATCAAGGCCCTGGAAGATCAGTGTCTGCCAAGAGCCTTGTTCTTCTTCCAAACAGTGCCTTGTGGCTGTGCGCTCCAAAGGGGAGGAAGGCTGTGTCCTCACAAGGCAGAAGTGACAGAAGAGGTGAAAGGGGGTTCTAACTCCCTCCAGTAAGCACTTTTAAAAGCACACCAGGGGCGACACCTGTGACTCAGTGAGTAGGGCACTGGCCCCATATACCAAGGGTGCTGGGTTCAAACCGGGCCCCCACTACACTGCAACAAAAATATAGCTGGGTGTTGTGGCAGGCGCCTGTAGCCACAACTCTGCCAGCTACTTGGGAGGCTGAGGCAAGAGAATGGCCTAAGCCCAAGTGTTTGAGGTTGCTGTGAGTAGTGACACTATGGCACTCTACTGAAGGTGACAAAGTGAGACTCTGTCTCTATAAAAAAAAAAAAAAAAAAAAAAAAGCACATCTGGGCTTGGAGCCTGTAGCCCAGCAGCTAGGGTGTCAGCAACATGCAGTGGGGCTGGCGGGTTTGAACCTGACTCGGGCCGGCCAAACAACGACAACTACAACAACAACAGTAAAAAATAGCTGGGTTTGTTGCGGGCACCAGTAGTCACAGCTACTTGGGAGGCTGACACAAGAGAATCACTTGAGCCCAATAGTTTGAGGTTGCTGTGAGCTCGGCACTCTCCCAAGGGCAACATAATGAGACTGTCAAAAAAAAAAAAAAAAAAAAAAAAGCACACCTAATCCCATTCAGGACCTAATCACTTCCTAAAGGCCACACCTCCCAGAGATTAAGTTTCTTTTTTTTTTTTTTTTGAGACAGAGCTTCAAGCTGTCGCCCTGGGTAGACTCCTGCCTCCACCTCCCAAGTAGCTGGGACTACAGGCGCCTGCCACAATGCCCGGCTATTTTTTGGTTGCAGCCGTCATTGCTGTTTGGCTGGCCCGGGTTGGATTGGAACCCACCAGCTCAGATGTACGTGGCTGGCACCTTAGCAGCTTGAACCACAGGCGCCGAGCCAGAGATTAAATTTCAACATGAACTTTAGAGAGGACATAAACATTCAAACCACAGTAGGCTACTAACATGATAAATGAGTTTATTCCATTCAAGCACATAAATTGCTCCTTGACCATAGTATATCTTCAGGAAATGTTCACCAATTGTTATATTTCTCATAATTATGAAGAACACTGCTATGAACATCTTTGCACTTAAATCTCCGATTGTCTCTCTAATAACTTCCTTGGGACTGAATCCTGGCGCAGTTGCATCAAGGTCCCATATAGTATTCAGAGCAGGAAATGACCTCATTCTTCCAGATGTCAAAATGCAAGCCAAAATAGAAGAGAAAGTGGCTTAATTCAGGAAAGCAAGTGCCAGAGGGTAGATCTGTGGCTCCCTGAGGGTTGTGGGGACCCTGGTGGCCTGAAGGAGCCCTGTTTATTTCAGGAGCAAGTGTGGTCAGCTGGGCAACAAGCCACCTTGCTGACCATCCTGCACTGGCTGTGGCTCTCACTCCTGCCTTGATTCTGGGACAGGCACAACCACAGGGTCCTCCTGGGCCAGGATGTGATGAGACTCCTTCAACCCTGGGAGCTACTTTCCTGGACTCTGCCTAGCCCTGCTGTGTCCCCAGCTCAAGTCCCCCCAGGTGGCATCTTTCAAAGCCCCTGAGGTCCTTACTGCACTCCAACATGTCTCCTGGGAAAGGTGAGAATGCAGTCTTCAGGGCCAGAGGACGGGGAGATGGCAGCAGTGACTCAAAGGCATGTTTTGCTTGGTCCCACTTGTGCTGTGCAGGACCCATCCTTGGACAGGTCTGGGTTTATGCCCAGAGGATCCCTTGGTGGTGGGAAGCTTCACTGTGTTTTGAACCAGTTGGTGATTTTGGCAGAGGTCTCCAAAGGCAGCTCAGACAACACGATCTCCATGGGAACATCTGTAAACTCCTCTGAGTCTGGGCCACTCCCTCCCATGGGTCACTCTGCAGCTGGATATCCTCCATATCCAAGTATTCTCCAAGTATTCCCTCCGTAGGCCATGTCCACGCAAGGGCTGATAGTTTCCCATCATCTTGGTTTACCTGACCTGCTTACGCAGGGCTGCAGGCCGACAGCCTCAGGCCAGGCAGCATCCACTTGCAGGTCCATGCAGGTCACGCCCTCTGTTGTTGGGCAACAGGGGCAGCAATGATTTTAGTGCTTAGTTAAGCTGAAATGTAGCCAGGTGTGGTGGCTCACACCTGTAATCCTAGCACTCTGGGAAGCTGAGGTGGGTGGATTGCTTGAGCTCAGGAGTTCAAGACAAGCCTGAGCAAGAGTCAGACTCTGTCTCTATGAAAAATAGAAAAACTACCCAGGCCTTGTGGTGGGCACCTATAGTTCTAGCTATAGGCACCCACCTTGGGAGGCCAAAGCAAGAGTATGTTTTTAGCCTAAGAGTTTGAGGTTGCTGTGACCTATGATGCTACAGCACTCTACTGAGGGTGACAGAAGGAGACTGCCTCAAAATAAATAAATAAATAAAGTAAATAAATAAACTGAAACGAAATCACAGAGAAATCCTCACCTCCTGCCCCTCCCCTTGAGGGTGGAAGTTAGAATCAAGACCCATTCAAGGGCAAAGGCCTTGTTGTATTAAAACAACTTCCACATTTTTCTTTTGATCAGTATTTTCAGGTTGTGACACAGGGAGCACAAAGTCGTGTCCCCTTGCAGAAGGCCTAAAGGGGTTATCATTCACCCCACACTGTCAACAGAGAGCAGTGGCAGCAGAAATAAATGCCCAGGCCTTGCCCTGGGTGAAAGGTCAAGGCCAAGTTAGAAAAGAGTCTGGTGGTGAGGTAGGAGCTTTGTCTGACCTGGAGACAGAGCTCAGGGCCCACCTGGGCTTGGTACCCCATCCTGCGGCCCCAGTTTTCTTTTCTTTTCTTTTTTGAGACAGAGTCTCAAGCTATCCCTCTGGGTAGAGTGCTGTGCCATCACAGCTCACAGCAACCTCCAACTCCTGGGTTCAAGTGATTCTCTTGCTTCCACCTTCCAAGTAGCTGGGACTACAGACACCTGCCACAATGCCTGGCTTTTTTTTGGTTGCAGCCGTCATTGTTGTTTGGCAGGCCCAAGCTGGATTCAAACCCACCGGCTCAGGTGTATGTGGCTGGCATCTTAGCCACGTGAGCCACAGGCGCCGAGCCAAGCCCCAGTTTTCTTATCTGTGAATCATGCCAATAGAATCATAGATTAATGGTTTCTAGACTTGAAAAAAAAAAAAATAGAGACTATAGAGGCTTTTATTCAACCAAACTAATACATTTAAGAACCCCAATATTAGAAAGACAAATCTGCCATTCCTTGATATAAACATTCAAGTTCAATTCAAAACATTTCTTTTTACATTGAGCCCATGAAGAAGGACAAGGATGTTGGGCCAAACACAGTGTGGCCCGGGGAGACGAGGGGAGCTGTGTTGGCTCATTCTCTCTGCTGCTGAGAATGATCAAGAAAGTCTCCTCTCAGCTAAACTATGGCAGGTTTGTGGTTTGTTGTTTTCACTTTCTGTGGCTATTCTTTACAGAATGAGGACTTTCCACGTAAAATGAATCCTGAAGCCTGCAAAGCTAGGTAGAAAGTCTTACTTTCATCGTCAAGACTATCCAAAGTCTTGAATTTCTCATCCAAAATTTGACTTATGAGAGCCCCACAGCAGCAGCCAAAGGTCCTCGGAGAGCTTGGGCACTGCAGAGGTGTGTGGTGGGGACCTGGCATATGTGGACTCCTTGGCCACCTACCTAACTTGCTCTGGGGCCAAGGGTAGGGAAGGATTAATCTTCTGTAAGTTGTGATGGGCGTTCAATAGGTGTCCAGTTCTGAGATTTTATTTCTGATCTTCTTATTTAGGGCTTTGGATTGGGAGAAGATGAGTCAAAGGTAGGTCAGAGCTGGGGTACATCTATGCCTCATCATGCTGGACTCTGAAGAATTTGAAAGTGGAAGGAAAAGAGTCATGTAGCTGGGTGTTTATTTACTTGTATAGAAACAAAAATGAATGCTGTTGAGAAAATAACCACCCCAGCAGCAAGCAGCCCACCACCATCGTAAAGGCCAGGGGAGAGCTCCAGCCTAGAGGGACTTTCACTTGGGGTCTGGAGAGTGTATAAACCGGCACTGGAGAGCGATGCCATATTTTATCATGACAGTAAAAATAGAATTCACAAAATAATCTCAGTCAGCATGGAGGGGTGGCCTGGGGTTTCTCAACGTGCTGTCTGGCTGCCTCTGAGCCTCACAGCTGCCTCCGCTCATTCTGACCAGAGGGCTCAGAAGGCCACTGGGGCTGTCCTAGGGAGTGATATTAGACACGGGTGACAGCAGCCCTTCCGGAGGGGTTTATAATCTGGGGCATGCATGGGAGACACTCCTCTGTCCTTTGCAGAGACAATGATTTTTAGTGGAGTGCCTTCAAAATTTCTTCTTCGAAAACCCACACATCATCTCTTGTTCAATGCTTTTGATTTCCTCTCAGATTGTAAAAAGTTATTCAGTTGCTGAAGTTTTGCTTCCCAAATCCTCCTGAGGTTGGGGTTGGTGAGTCTTGGGGGTCAGGGAACTGGGGTGGAAAACATTGAGCACAGCCAGAACAGAGATCTTACATCACCCAGCATTTGGAACCATTGAGAATATCCCCAGGGTGGCACCTGTGGCTCAAAGGAGTAGGGTGCCTGGAGGTGGCAGGTTCAAGGCTAGCCCCAGCCAAAAACTCCAAAATAAATAAATAAATAAATAAATATTTAATAATTAATAATACATTAATTAATTAATTAAAAAAAAAAAGAGAGAGAGAATATGCCCAGATAAATTCTCCAACTAATTTAAAATCTGCAGATTTTTTCCCTGATGAAAGACAGTCTGGAGGCTCAGGTTAGTACTGATCCAGGGTAACAAAGCACTCCTCTTAAATATGTACATGTCTTTTCTTAGGCAGTAATTATAAAAACATGGAGGCCCTTTTTAAAAATCACATTCCTGGACCCAGCCCTGGAATTTAGAGGATCTGGGCTCAGGAATCTGAATGTTTAACCGCCCCCTCCTCCAAAGTGATTTTGATGAGGAGCCAGGTTTGGAATCCACACCTGAGGCAGATTTTTTTGGCTTCAGAAGGAGCAGGGGGGAGGAAGGGCTTCATTAGTGCTAAGTCCTGCCTACCTCCTCTACTGGACACTGTCTTGCTGCTCTAGGGGTGGGGGCTGGGGGGTGGGGTCTAGGCTAGTCCCTGGGGAGCTCTGAGGGTGCGACAGAGTCACGATGGCTAACGTCTGTGCCAGCAGTGGACACAGCTCTCTAACACACACCGACAGATTTAGCATTAACAACAGCCTGATAGAATTGGTTCTGTTATCTTCTCCGTTTTTTTCACAGATGAAACAGACACAGAGAAGTTAATGAACTTGCCAGAGCCATGCAGTGAGTAAATAGCCAGTCTAGCATTTTAAATCCAGGCAGGCAGCCTGGCCCCAGGCTGTGCTCCCAGGGAGCAAACAGTTAGGAGGAGAAAGCAGACCTGTGGTTAGAGCTTGTCAACATGCCCCTTAGCTGAGTAGAGGATGCAGGGGCTCAAAGGGCTGCAGAAAGACACCTGAGCAGAGGAGGGGTGCGTCCAGGCTGCCTTTACTGCAGGTGTGCCCACTTGGCCCTCACAGGAAAGTCTTCAAGACCCAGAAGCAAAAACTACACTGAGGGCTGTGCCTGTGGCTCAGTGGGTAGGGTGCTGGCCCCATATACCAAGGGTGGCGGGTTCAAACCCGACATCGGCCAAACTGCAACAAAAAAAAATAGCTGGACATTGTGGCGGGTGCCTGTAGTCCCTGCTACTCGGGAGGCTGAGGCAAGAGAATCGCCTAAACCCAGGAGTTGGAGGTTGCTGTGAGCTGTGTGACACCACCAAGGGTGATAAAGTGAAACTCTGTCTCTACCAAAAAAAAAAAAAAAAAAAAAAAACTACACCAAAACACAGTGCCTGGGGTTGGGGAAGTGCTTGCAGCCAGTCTGTAAGCCAGGTCCCTGGATGCATTCCTGAGACTCTGCATGTGCATTTTTTTACACACAAATCATGAATTATCACTATGGTCACCAGATGGCCAAGGGGAGCACCTCCAAGGTGACTGCAGTAATATTCAGCAATGAGATATGTAGCACTTTTTTTTTTTTTTTTTAGAGACAGAGTCTCACTTTGTCGCCCGCCCTTGGTAGAATGGCCTGGTGTCACTGCTCACAGCAACCCCTAACTCCTGGGCTTGAGCAATTCTCTTGCTTTCCAAGTAGCTGGGACTACAACGCTGGCTATTTTTTTTTGAGACAAGGTCTTGCTCTTGCTCAGACTGGTCTCAAATCTGTGAGCTTAGGCACTCCACCTGCCTAGGGCCTCCCAAGTGCTGGGATCATAGGTGTGAGCCACTGTGCCTGGCAGTATCTAACACATTTTCTGGGATGAGTTCATGAACTTAATTGTCCAATCTTGTACAACATCGGTGTGGATGTTCCCTTCTCCAATTCATAATTGTTTAAATGCAAAAATCAAAGCAAAATCACGAAGCCCAAGCCGATGGCCTGGTTACTTTGGTCTATATTTCTGTGAGTTCCTCTAAGGCGCCAGCCCCTGCCAGGCCTGCAGTCACTCTCGGGGCCTCAGTGGAGGCTGGCTGCACTCATTCCTACCTCCAGCCAGTCTCCAGATAGCTGTGTGCTCCCAGAAGGCTCAGTTCTCCTTATGGCTCAGGCACTGTGCTCAGGACCCCAGGAAGGCAACATGTCCCTCCTTATAAAGACCATGTGGCTTTAGTTTTAATAACTTTGTTTTATGGATTAGAAAATGGTAAAGGTGTTTGTGGAGAGACTCCAGGATTCTCACTCAAATCTACTTGAATTCAAGGGGACTGAGCTTCGCCCGCAGTCTCCGTGGGTGCTCTCACCTCCTTCTCCATCCCTGGAACCACTGCCCCTCACCGGGGACACCTTACCCTAACCAGGTATCCTGTGTTGTCCCTGAAGTCTGCCTTCCCCCATCCACACTACCCCAGGAACATCTTCCTGCAGACCCCCCTCTGTGTAGCTCCTCCGGGGAGCCTTCCCCAGGCTCCTGCTCTTGGGCATCACAGCTCCTGGGGAGGCATCTGTCCCAGCCTCATTGCACTGTTGCAGGACACTGCCCCAGGAACATCTTCCTGCAGATCCCCCTTCTGTGTAGCTCCTCTGGGGAGCCTTCCCCAGGCTCCTGCTCTTGGGCATCACAGCTCCCTGGGAGATATCTGTCCCAGCCTCACTGCACTATTACAGTTCTCTGAGAAAGACTTTCCTGCTGGGAGAGCAGTTCTTCAGTAAAATGGGCTGGTTTTTATAAAGCTAGGCAGCCTCATCATTGGAAGCTGTCAAGTGTGCATCGGAGGTATTGACAGGGACATCCTGGCATTGAGGGCAGAGGCTGAAGCCTCTTCTAGCTAGGAAGATTCTGGGGTCTCAGATCCACCCATCATGACTGACTATGACTTCATTCAGGCTCTGGGTTCTTACTGCAGAGACCCCAGGAGCAGAGTGCCTTGGGGCTGGGACTGGGTGAGAGAGGGCTCAGTAAGGTTATCAGGTGAGCACAGCACGAGCGAGGGCCCTGGTCCTCTGTGTCTTAGCCTGCTTCCAAGGGAATCCAGCCTGCAATATAGAGAGGAGTCCAGATCCATGCAGTTGGCTCCCTGGACCCATGTTGGTAGAAGCTGGCACCAGTGCATTTTTGAACAGGATACTATATTAGTCAGGGTTCTCCAGAGAAAGAGAACCAACAGGACATATGTAAATACAGTAGCACCTCTGTAAGTTTGCCACCCAAGGTAATATAAACTGGTCAACGTTCATACCGAGGTTGTCGACATAAGGAACTAGGCCTACTGTACTGATATGTAATTAGATCAACTTAAGGAGGTGGTCAACTACAGAGATTCTACTGTGTCAGAAGAGAAGTTTCATATAGGACACAGCTTACATGATTATGGAGGCTGAGAAGCTCTACCATCTGCTGTCCACAACCTGAAGATCCAGGAGAGCTGGTAATGTAACTACTAGACTGAGTCCAAAGGCCTGAGAACGAGGAACACCGATGTCCAGAGTGCAGGAGAAAATGGATGCCTCATCTCAGGAAAAAAGAGAGAATTTGCCCTTCCTCTGCTTTTTTGTTCTATCTGGGCCCTATGAGGATTGGATGGTGCCTTCCCACACTGGTGAGGATGGGTCTACGTTACTCAGTCTGCTGGCTCACAGGCTAACCTCTTCCAGAAACACCCTCACAGATGCACTGGAAATAATGTTTCACCAATAATCTGGGCATCCCTTAGCTCAGTCAACTTGACACATAAAATTAACCATCACAGGCACTTAGGATACACAGGTTAACAAAAGATTCTAGGACACAGAAAAGGTGAGGCAGCCCTAGCTATGCCTGGCAAGTGTGTAAAGCCCTTATGACTGAGTTGTAGTGAGGGCATGTGTGTCTGGGGAGAGAGAAGGGGATAGCAGAAACAGCGAGATGTTCCAGTGAGAATCTCAAAGGTCTCAGTTATCTTAAGGCAAAACACAGGCGGTGCCACCAACCCCACAGTTCTCATACGGCATTGGTTGTAGAGCTATGAAACTCCGTCTTGGACAAGGTTTCATGCTGCCTCTTTCTCCTGGTCTTTGGAAACTATTAATTTTTAGAGGAAAAAAAAAGAAATAGGAAAAATACCTGAGTCATTGTTCATATACTTCCCTCGATCTAGGGAAACAAAATCATCAGACTTTTGCCATGGTAAAGACAAGCTTCATGACAATGACGAGCTTCTAGCAAATCTTCTAGAATTTCTGTGAGGCAGGAGCAAGAATGGGTCTGAGAAAGGCTCAGCATGCTTCCTACCCTGACCGGCCCCCTCCTCTTCTTGGACCATTGGGAGGGAGAGGCCACTCGTGGCATATAGCTACTTTTTCTTCAGCTAAATTGGCTTGAGACTTTTGTTTTCAAATCTGAGATATTTTTGGATGTCTAAGGATGGAAAAAATGCATGTTCTGTTTTTCAGATACTCACTCATGCCCTGTTTTTGTTTAATTTCTTGGAAACTCAGAAGTTGTGGCCTGTGAAGTGGGGAGGCCCTAGGTCCAGGAAGGCGCCATGAGCAAGCTCGTGCGGGGATGGGGAGGGGGCCCAGGTCCAAGCTGGGTGCCCAGAGGCTGCCCTGCATGCACCGAAGGATGAGGTGTGGTGTTTTGGGGGCCAGCGACACAGGCTAATGCAGAGTGTGTGGGAATACCAGAGTCTGGTGTTTCTTCTCCTTTCCTGGGATGCTGCCACTGCTTAAAAGGACACCCAAGTCACAGTTGTTCCAGAAACAAGGGTGTGGTCTGGGCATCCTTCCCCCCTGCCACTCCAGGGAGAGCAGCAGGGTGGGTGGGGCCATGTGGCTTGGGTGGGGGGAGCAGGAGACTTTAGGAGCAACAGAGAAGCCCAGCCCTGCAAAGCCTTCCCAGCTGCAAGCTCTCGGGTACACTGAACAGAATTAGGTCCTGCACACAGGTATCCTAATGCCTTGTGAAGTTCAAATTCATGTAGTCATTCAGCCAGCATGGATTTGGGCATTGTGATGATTACTATGATGCAAGCTGAATAGCACATGATTGGCTCTAAGTTTGAAGGTCACCATAGTCTAGTGGAAGGGACATATGAGCAAAGAGACGACTTGGTGCAACTGACTGAGCAGATGGGATGAGCTGGCAGCTGGGAAGAAGTTAGAGTAGCTTGGAGGCCAGATGGCCCTCGGTCCTTTTCATGTTCTGCCTCCAAGTTACCTGGGCTTTCAGACCCTGTTTCTTATCAGTACCAAGGGGACAGTCATAGGATGGGCCTCACCCCCATCTCTGGGTCAGCTGGCTGTGACCTCCTCCCCACCCTCCCTTATGGCTTCTTTCCTGGTACCCACCCAGTCCTCCTCCTCCTCTTCAACTGGTGTCTCCGAGAGGGCAGGAAAATGTTTGCCCCTTCCCTGAGGGCCTGGGGCTTGGTGCTCCTGAAGGCTTTGCCTCAGGGAATGAATGAGGGTGAGCTGGGTCTGCAGGAGACACAATGTTACCTTCCAGAGCCTTGCAGGGCTTGTTCCAAGTCTTCCGGGCTTGTTCCAAGTCTTCCGGACTTGCTGTACAGTGGGAATGGAAGTGGAGCGTGGCTTGTGCTGTTTTTGCAGTGATGAAAGGCAAGGTTGGTAGCAGGTCGCCTCCCTGGGCCAGCCCACTCTGGATCTTGAGCTTCAGTTTCTGTTGGGTATTTGTAAAAGTGATTTCAGGGATAATTTTTCTTTTCTTTCCTTCTTCTTCTTTTTTTGAGACAGAGTCTCACTTTGTCACTCTCAGTACCATGGGATCATAGCTCACAGCAACCTCAAACTCCTGGGCTCAAGCAATCCTCTTGCCCCAACCTCGCAAGTAGCTGGGACGATAGGCGCCCACCATAACACCTGGGTATTTTTCAGAGACCGGGTCTCGCTCTTGCTTAGGCTGGTCTTGAGCTCAGCCAATCTACCAGCTTCAGCCTCCCAGAGTGCTAGCATACCGGAGTGTCTGGGATGATTTTTCTTACTCTCCCATCCTCTACCATCCCAGAAAAGCCTGGTTTTCCTTCCTTCCCCATCTTCCCTGCGGGGTGGGGTGGGGTGGGTAGGGCATTCAGTTCTTGAATCTGAACAGCTCTTAGTAACAGCTCTAAGACTTGATCCCAGCCCTGTTCCTGATGGAAGCTGAGACCATTATCTCCACACTGCAGAAATCTGTGTCTCTCTTCCACAGGATGGGGGAGGGGCTGTGTCCCTGTAGATGTCCCCAGGCCGAGATGCTGAGGAAACTTTCTGTAACCTCCCCAAGAGGAGCAGCCCTTCTGGTTTCTGCAGAACATAGTGGGTTTGACAAAGAACCCTTTAAGAGCATGTTGTCCATTCCTCAGATTTCACAAATGGCCAAACTGAGGCAGGGGGATTGAGTGCAGGACCACCTGAATCTTGGGGAGGGACAATCTATAGGCTTTCCTCCTCTTAGAATCTTTCTGCTTGGGACCGTCCCTCTTGTGTACCCTTGGGTTGCCTAAATTCTGCTCATTTGTCCAGGCTTATTTTAAGAAGACTTCTAAAGTCTCCCCTGACCCCTCCCTCCATTAGCTGGATGGACAAGGGCTGTCCAGGTACCTCGGGCATTCTTGCCCTGGCTGTGCCCATTTTTGTATGCACGACCCCCACCAGAATGTAAGCGAGAGAAGGGTCGGCTTTTGCTCCTGGAGAACACCAGAACCGTAGGTGTGAGTAAAAGTAAGGTCTGGCCGAGCAGGAACCAGGACTCGAACCTGGCTCCCAGGTACTCTTCCATTGCCCTCAAAACCTGCGAATATCCGCAACACTGAAACCTGGGCAATGGGTCTAATTCCTGGTCCCCATCACAGCTAGCGAAGGGAGGACCCACGGGGGCACACTGGCGGGGCAGGGTGCCCTGGCGACCCGCGCGTGGATGCGCGCCCCATGGTCGGGGTGAGGAGGCCAGGTGACCTGCCGGGCCCCGGGCGCGGGCGCTGGCGGTGGCGATTGCCAGCGCCGCCTCGAGGGGGCCCTGCCGCGGGCGCCGGCCGCCAGCCAGGAGGACGGGCCCGCCCGCGCGCTGCTCGGCGCCCAGCCTCACTGCGGCCATCGCCCTGCCGGACCGCGCCGCGGGCTTCCCCAGGTACTGGGGCCCGGGGAGGGAAGGCAGCGGCCACGCGCCGCCACCGCCTTTGTTTCGGTCCCGGAGCGGGCGTCTGCGCCCTGGGCGCGGGGACGAGGCTCCGGGCGTGAAGGGATCTGGAGCTGGGGCGCAGAAAGCGGGGTCGGAGCTCCGGGGCGGGTGTCGCGAGATAGGGGTACGGGGACCGCACTGGGCGGCGGGGGGACGACTGTGACTGGGGCGCGCGGGGACCAGAGCTGAGAGTGGGCGCGCACAGAGGACAGGGGCTTGGCTGGAGTCCTCGGTCAGGGGCTGGGGCGCGGGCTAACTCGGCCGGAATGTGGGGACTGGGGCGCGGACTGGCTACGTCCGGGGGAGAAGTTGGGACACCGGTTGGTTCAGACCGGACCAGGACGGCGGGCGGGGGCCGGAGCGGCACTTTTGCGATCGCGGTCGGGGCTGGGCGGACTTCGCTCCCTGGGACGGCGTCCGGGAGTGCAGGGTGGAGAGCTGATCTAGGGGCTGCAGTGAGCAGGCTCAAGACCCCTCTCCGGCTTTCCGGGCAAACTTCCTGGTGCGTCAATCTCTTTCCCTTTGGTGGGTGGGAGGCAGGGGGTCCCTCCGCGCCCCTTGCCTTTTCAGTGGAGGAGGAACTGAGGGTGTCCAGGCCGGAGGCCACCTGTGGCACGTGTCTCCTGGCACGCCGGCGCTGTCGTTGACAGGCTAGAGGAGGGAGGGTCCGGGGTCCTCCTGGGGTCCCGGTGCTGGTGCAGCGCCGCGGCCTGACAAGTGAGCCGGGAGCCCTCTGCTTGGAGTGATTTGAGAATCTTTGTGGCGGGAAGAGACTCAGGAGCTCCACTGGCCTTCTTGAGACAGTGCCGGAGGTGACCTGGACTCTCCTACGTGGTTAAAAAAATACAAACCGCCATCTAGGGTGTGAGGCCAGCAGAGAGCACCGGCCAGGGTGGTCAACAACCCATTGGGAAGCCCCCAGGCTCTCGGAGGCCCATTCACACCATTTGATCTTCTGAGACGATTTTTCCCTATTTTTTTTCATTACTTGCTGCTCGATCCTAGCGCATGCTTAGAATGTACAGAAGAGTAAGAATGTAGAAATTGTCATTGTATTGACAAGGACAGCTCTTCGGACACGACTAACACTTTGACTTTTGGTGTATTTTCTTGAGGCTTCTGGTCTGTGCATATTCATTTTGTAAAGTGCTTTAGTTCTTTCTCTTTTGAATGAGGTTTGCTTGTCCTTGTAACTTTAAGTTCTTCCCTTTTTGGGGCCTGCAAGGTTATATTTGCAAATCAATCAACCAACAAGTATTAAGAAAGGCTTTTCTGTGTTGAGGCCTTCAGGGCCGGGGAGGGGGTGGGTAGTCCCCACAGCTGGAGGGTGGAAACTCTGAGATCTAGGTGTCCAGGGCCACTGGCAGCCGGTCTCAGGGCACTAAGAGGTGAATAGGGGAGCTGGGACCAGGCCAGCCAAACTCTTGATCTCTGACAAAGTAATAGTGATCTCAAAGACAAAGCGGTAGTTCGGACTCAGAGGAGTGCTGAGTGTTTGCTTGTGCTAAATGCTTTCAGGCATTAATTTCATCTCACCCAAGTAACCACCCTTGGAGGGAATTGGGATTATTACCCCATTTTACAGGTGAGCAAACTAAGGCAAAGAAAGGCCAAGTAACTTGTTGAGGATGATGAAACACAGTGGTGCAGCCCAAGATTCCCGGACAGGACGATGGGGCTCTGGAGCCCTGATCCGGGTGGCTGCAGCTGCACGGGCCGGTGATCCGATCCTAACACAAGTCTAGACAGCAATTCCTCAGGGAGGCTGCCAAGGCTATCAGCAGCTCAATTGAATTATTTCTTTAAAAAACACCCAGAAGATAGAAAAAGTAGTACCCTCAGGGAACTGCCCATTCCTGAAAACAAATTGATTGGGTTTTACAAAGTGTCTCTGTTGCACCTAATGTTTTGAAATTGAGCTACCTGCAGATGTGATCTTGCCACCCCGAGCTAAAGCCCATGTTCCTGGGCTGCAGGAGGGGCTGCTGATGGGGGTGGCAGAGATCTGAGGAGGAGGCAATAAGGCAAGAACAGAGAGCAGTAGAGGCTGTTCTGAGAGTTGCCACTTGTATCCGTCCAGTACTCTGCACACGAGGACCCACTTTACAGATGAGTAAAATGCCAAGAAAATCTTGAAAGTCCAGGAGC
The DNA here is from genome assembly GCA_963574355.1 of Loris lydekkerianus. Lineage (NCBI taxonomy): Eukaryota > Metazoa > Chordata > Mammalia > Primates > Lorisidae > Loris > Loris lydekkerianus. The sequence continues at coordinate 2,210 of CAUYPK010078724.1, read as the reverse complement.
AGTTGGGGATCTGAATGGGCCCGTGGGCTATGTCTCTTCCCTGGGATCCGTTTGTTCTGAACCACCCACATCCAGGGTAAGCCTCTTGTTCCCTCACATGACCCTGTGTATGAACTTACGAGGGGGAGGTGCTGGGCATCCCAACAAGAGAACTCTGTGCCTTTCTGCGGGCAGAAAGCTTTGTTTATATCCCTGCCACCTTCTAGGAGGTCAGACATTTGCTGACTGGGAGTCCCAGCAGCACTCTTAGAACTGAGGCTCTGTGGCTTCCTTACTGCGACCCCCAAGTACTTTTCAGAGAGAGGGCTCTGGTTTGTGGGTCATTATTATTATTTTTTCTTTCTTTCTTTTTTTTTTTTTTGTGAAACAAAGTCTCACTTCTGTTACCTTGGGTAGAGTGCTCTGGCATCATAGCTCACAGCAACTTCAACCTGGGTTCAAGTGATCTTCCTGCCTCAGCCTCCTGAGTGGCTGGGATTACAGGCTCCTGCCACAACACCTGGCTAGTTTTTCTGTTTTTAGTGGCTCTGGGTCTCGCTCTTGCTCAGCCTGCTCTTAAACTCCTGAGCTCAGGTGATGCACAGCATCAGCTTCCCAGAATGCTAGGATTATAGGTGTGAGCCACCATGCTTAGCCTTGTGGGTTGAGCTTCGGAGGGATGGATGGGTCTGGGTTGATGCTCTCAGGAGGTGCATGGACCATGGCGCTCCCTTCCTGTAGGACCCCCTTCTTGTGGGACCATGGTAAACCTGGAGTCATCAGCTAGTCCCTCCCACGTGGAGACTGGAGTGACCTGGAGCCAGCCCTGATTACCCAGCATCCTGCACAGCTGCCCCCGTTGAGCTGGAATGAGGGTTTCTGGTTAGTCTGTTAAGTAGGAGTGTGGGTAACTTACAGGTGCTCTTTGTCCCTCACAGTTAGCAGGAGTGTTAAAAATAATCAGAACACAGAACACCGTTATGTGCATGGCCCTGTAATAGGGATCTCTGCATGGAACTAGTATTTCCAGGGCTGACTGTCACCTGGAAGGGGTGTGCTGTTTCCGTGCTGCCTCACTGCTTCTAAAACTCCAAGGCAAAACAGACTGCTTCCCCCACATGCTGCCGGGCGTGGGCGAACTTCTTTTGGATTCAGAAAGCATTTTGAATCTTGGTGTATGTTGTGTCCTCTTACAGACAGACATTTGTCCCACTCACTGCACTGTTGGTTCTTTGTTTCTTGTAAAAGCGGAAAACTAGATTCTGCACTTTCTTGCACTTTGGTTTGTGCTGCATGAATCAGGAACGTGTTCTGTGTTGCAGTGTGGGCATGGCGGGACATGGGGCTCAGTGTGGGGTCCCTGGAATTGCCTCTGATGTCCACAGGTCGGGCCTCTTTGAGGGATGTCTCCTGCCCTGCTGTGTGCTCTCAGGGGGAACTCCAGGGCACTACCCAGAATCCACGGCAGTACCTAGCTAGGGCCTCTCACTTGGTGACCTAGATCTCCACTGGTGTCTGCCTCTGCTGAGCAGGAGCAAGAGACCAGTGAGGGTGACCAGTGGGTGAGGCCGTCAGCTTGGGCTTTAAGACAGAGCCAGTGAGCAGCCCTCAGAATGTACCACTGTGCCAAGAAAGGGGACCCTTCCCGATGGTCATCATAATGACCCTAGACACTTAAAAAGAATTACACTGATTTCCTAAAAAAAAAGAAGGCAGTAATCTAGTATTGATACATTTTGTCTCAGATAGGCAAAATGAATGGAAGATTATGCTGAAGGATTCTGTGTCAGTGATCTAGAAAATTCCCTCTGGTAGATCATCCCCTGATCCCTGATGGGGGAGGTGCTCCTCAGAGCCACCATCTAGCAGAGAGAACTCTTTCTATGTCTCCACTCCATAGAAGCCCTGAGAATCCCCAGCTTGGCCTAATGACATGGCTAAGAAGGCCTTCCTTTCCTGCTCTGTCCCCTCGCTGGTCAGGCATGTATCTATCCCCCACTTACCTGGCATTAATTCTCTTGTTTTCCTTTCTTGGAAGAGGGTGTGAGCTTAAGTAACTTTTCCCTGTCGGGGGATGGCAGGTTCTGGATTTAAATCCAGATCTGTCATGGATTCGAGTTCTTGCTAAGGCTGGGGCTGTGCGGCCCTGCCCCCCCCCCCCCCCCCACCCGTGGCGCCCCCCCGGCGGGGGTTGGAGGCCCCCGCGTTGGGGGGGGGGGCCCCCGCGGGAC
>CAUYPK010078719.1:0-67663 GCA_963574355.1 Loris lydekkerianus | reverse complement strand
GAATGTAAATGTCTTAACACAATAACTGTGAAATTGCCAGGAAGGCTATGTTAACCAGTGTGATATAAACGTGTTAACCGGTCTGTGAAACTAGTGTATGATGCCCCATGATCATACCAATGTACATAGCTATGATTTAATTTAAAAAATTAGATTTTATTATTTCAAAAATTGTCTCATTTGTGTAAAGCAAATTGCAGTCTGGTTGTTATAAAGGAATTCTGAGGCGACAAAGATTATTTGAGGTGAAGTAACTGGGTCTAAGCCAGTGGAAGTTATTTGGATTGTTTGAGGAAGGATGTGTGATAGCATCTATCTCTAAGAATACTTTGAAAGTTAAGCAGCTAATCTAAATACACTAAGAGTCTTGCTATTGGAAAACTTTATTAATAAATAGTGTAGTGAAAACCTCTTGTCTGGTGAAGAATCTGTCCAGTAAACGTTGAAAGAAGGGCCATTAATCCCAAATCTAGGAGTGACTGGTCAACGGCACTTTTAACATTAAGTATATTGCTGAACGTATGATTTGCATTTCCCATCTCCTTTCAAAAGCAAATTTTTGGCTACAAAAAAGTGCTTTTGCTTTTATTTCCTCTCAAAGGAATATGGTATAAAAAACATAGAGAACGTTTAGCTGCTGTCTTTATGTAAGTATTATATTTTAAATGCTTAAACATTAGCCCTTGCATGAAGAAATACTAATGATATTACTATCAAGCACTTATTTAATTTGACCTCACTGGGAATTATGTTCTCTTTTATAAAAAAGTATACTGATGCTATGTATATCCCAAAATAGTAGAAATATTTAACTCTAGGATTGTTTTCACTCTTTGAGTGATGAGTTTACAGGTGATTTTTATATCCGTTTTTCTTTTCAGTTTCTCAACACATTTATAGGTAACATGTATTACTTTCATACCTGGAGGAAAAAAAGAGTAATAACTATTATTTTTTTAAAGATAAAAGAAATAAAATAGCACATTATAAAAGTTAGAATTTAAACATTTTGACAAGTGAAAAAGTAAATCTCCCTTATCCATTATCTTGGCCATTTGCACTCAGTGTTAGAATGAAAGTGTGTTTGCAGGAGTGTATGGGCTTTGTAAACATTAGCAATATTTTTTCGTACATTAATCATTTCCCATATCTTTTATTCCCATGACTTTGGCCTATGCTGGAAATGTTCTGTGGACAAAGTTATGATCTGAATGTTTGTGTTTCCCAAAATGTGTATGTTGAAGTCCGATTATCCAGTGTATTTTCAAATGCAACCTTTGAGAGTTAATTAGTGTCTGAGTAGGTAATGAGGATGGGGCCCTCATGATGACATCTTTATGAAAAGAGGAAGAGAGAGGAGATTTCTCTCTCACTCGTGTGAGGGTACAAGGAGAAGATGGCTATCTGCAAACCAGGAAGAGGGCCCTCACCAGAAACTTGATCTGGGACTTCCCAGCCTCTAGAATTTTAAGTAATAATTATCTATTGTTTAAGCCACCCACACTAAGCTAGTTTCTTATCCAAGCTGAGTGAGACGGGCACCATAACCCCGCTTATCTCTTTTGTGTGTGTGTGTGTGTGTGTGTGTGTGTGTGTGTGTGTGTGTGGTTTTTGGCTGGGGCTGGGCTTGAACCCACCACCTTCGACATATGGGACTGGCACCCTACCCCTTTGAGCCACAGGTACCACCACCCCCTTATCTCTTTAATTACCACCAATTTCCCTTTGTTCCACGAACTAAAAGCCACTGAAGAGAATTTTATAGGATTTGTGATTGAAGTTGATCTACAAGCCATATGTCTTATGATATAGCTGTCAATGCATTACCAAAGACTATTACATAAAGCCATTCATACTTAACACTAAGTCAGACATCATTAAAACCAAATACCAAGACAGCAAAGTAGTTTTTTTTTTTTTTAAGAATATTATATTGTGGCCCTAAAGAGATCTATTTTAACTTGATTTTTTTTTTAATTTTTTTTGTAGCTTGCTATATTCCTTTGGGAAATCATTGGTCCCCAATTCAGCCATGTGTAAAATAGAGAATTCCATTAAATAATAAATAAATTCCCTTCCAGCCTTATAATTCTATAGTTTTCTCCAGGCGGTTAAGAAATTCTCACTGTGGGCAGTGCCTGTGGCTCAAAGGAGTAGGGCACCAGCCCCATATACCAGAGATGGCTGGTTCAAACCTGGCTCCAGCCAAAAACTGCAAAAAAATTAAAAAAAAAGAAGAAAAGAAAAAAAAAATTCTCACTGTCATGTAACAAAATTAATAGGAGAATGTGTTTAAAACTAATTTTTAGCACTTCTCTGGAAGTTTATTCCCATATGATCAAAACAAAATAAGTATTATAAAAAAGTTGAAAGGTGAGCAGCTGATATTCTGTTCCATAGTTATCAGAGCATGTAGCTATGTCTACATGTGAACAAACAATCTTATATAAAAATCTATTTAAGAGAGAAAGGATATATTTGAGATGATAATGAAACTGTATTTCTCTGACCTATATATAACATTAAGGCTAAATTATTTTTATCTTAACCTCCTGCTCTGGGATATTATTCTCATTATATTTCCTTGTCCTGATCTGTCACTCATTATTTGCTTCTGTATAATGTTACCATCTAATTTGGGATTTAAGAAATAAATGCCTTAATGAAGGCATCTGTACAGGATAGTTTATTCCTTTTGATCCCAACCTGATAAAATAGATAACTTCATAAAATATTTCTGAAAGATGGTAGCCTATAAATTATATCTACTTTTTAAGCTACCAATAAGCCAAAAAGATTAGATTTTTAATTTAATCATGATTAGATGGAAATACATTGATTTTATGGGTCTTTAAAATATCATTTCTGGTTTTTTTTAACTCATTGTTTTTGTAACTGTCTTCCTTGAGAGGGATCATGATGAATAACACACAAACCAAAGACAAACAGATAAATGACAACTTATGTATTAATTATTTGGTGTTTTTGTTTTTTCAATAATGATCTGTATAATCATTTCCATAGCCAATTGATCTAATGAGTAAGTAAATAAATAAAAAAGCACCAATTTTGGAAACAATCTATGTAGTAGCTGGCTATTTCTATCACTCTAGTTGCTACTATAATAAAGATCTACATAAATTATCTCTCAGTCTGCAAAGAATCAAAACAGATGTAACTAATGCCATATATTCTAGCATTTTTACCAATGCCTTCCACATGTCCTGAAAAATACAAGATGACCAATAAATATATTTTAATAAAGGAAGAAATAATAATATTTTTAAAACTTTATTTTATTATGACAAAATGATGAATTTTTCAAAGACTTAAATGAAAAAATAATTAATGAAAAATAGGCTCCATATTACATTACTGCATACTCTTTACCAGTAAACTTTTCTCCTATGTCTGAAGTATGATTTCTGATGCTGATTTTGAGAAAAGAGATTGAAAATACAGTGGCTCAGTTTCTGGCAGTTCCTATCTTGATTGTTAAATTCCTTTTCCCCTTCTGATATATTTTCTATTGAATTTATTTAGGGCAATATAATTAAACCTAGAGAATTGTTTTACTTCTTTTCCCCCTAATTATGGATTTTTAAGACTTTACATTCTCTTAGTGAATAGTTGCTGAAGAGCCTTACAAGATAGGTTAGGTCTGGTGAGACAGTTTGGGGCAACCTCGATTTTAGGCAGCTCATACTGGCTGGACTTGGATTAAATTGATTCTAAGAAGAAGAAGTAGCTATAGCTAGACAATTAATTAGAGAGATATGAAAAAAAAGGGAAAGAAGGAAAGAAGGAAGAAGAATGGGAAGGAAGACAAAAGAGACAGAGGGAGGGAAAGAAGGTAAGGGGGGAAAGGGAGAGAAAAGCAAATAAGTGGAAATACACCACCTTATATTTGCCAAGAACCAAATGATGGGTATTTACTGAGCATAATGTTTTTGTTGTGTTATACCGTAGTTACAGAGGCAAAGCCATTTTAAGGAGATAATTTGGAGAAAAAATATCAAAATACTTCTGAAATGTTTTTCTTTGTTAGTTAATGCATTACAACTTTCTTACAACTAATAATGAAAAATATTGGAATAAAAAAATAGATGGGTTATTTATCTTGAATGCTTTAAACATGGGATGAATGTAATTTAAAAAATTTTAACTACTTTAATTTAAAATTTAAAAAATTAACGAAATTTTTTCGTTGGAAAACAAAAGCACTTTTTGAATCAGCATCCAAGGTATAAATTAATGTTTAAAGGGATTAAGTGTTATAAATTAGAAGGAAAAATATAAAATGTATTAATATTTTCAATAGTTATCACACAATTTTCTGGTCAATTTTAGGTATCAACCTAACTAACTACATTACAGGAGGCCAAAGGTTATCTTTAGGTATGTCTGTGAGGTTGTTTCTGGATAAGACTAACATTTGGATCTCATAAACTGAGTAAACAGATTGCCCTTTCCAACATGAGTTGGCCTCATCTGGTCCCATCCCCATCCCAGGGCACTGATGGCAGGAAGAGTACAGGAAGGCAGAGAAAGAATTTGCTGTCTCTGTGCTGTAGCTTGAGCTGGGCATCAGTCTAGGACTGGCACCTTGGGATTTACTGCTCTCAGACACTGAGGCCTTCAGACTTGTACTGAAACTATGACGCTGGCAATTAACAGATGCCAGATTATGAGACTTTTCAGCCCACATACTCAAGTGAGCTGCTTCTTTAGAATCTGTCTCTCTCCATATACATATGTGATGCAGACATGTATGTTTATATATCGGCATAGATGCAATCATAGATAATTTCCTATTGCTCCTGTTTTTCTAGAAAACCCTGGTTAATAATAGATATTTTACATCAGAAGTGGTTCTTGAAAAAGAATTTTGAGAATGTGTTTTCTGAATTGATTCCGGGCTTTCTGAAATTCGTTCTCCATATATTTACATTTAAAGATGCTAATGACTCTGTTTCCAGAAGTCAGGAGAGCACTGATAATCCATAGTTGGAAATGGTAGTAGAGGTACACAAAATAGCTGTTTTGGATATTCTTAATCACCCACTTAGAAGAAGCAAAGAACTCACTAACTTTATATATAATACTTTGGAATACTTTTGGAAAACCAATGAATATAATGAAATTGTTTCTAATGCCACTAGACGTAGTAGTGAAAGAAAAGAAAGAACTCATGGATTTGAATTCCCTGAAAACTTGTTTAAGTTTTTCATCTGTATTAAATACAATCTTTTTTTAATTGCAAAATGTGCTAAAATTGAAATAATTTGCGTATCATGTGAAAGTCAAAGAAAATTTATACTTTAGCGGGGAGTCAGTAGACTACCCAGTGGCCTTCCACCCTTAGTACAATATTAAAGGTCTTAGGAGCTATGGAGAGAACTAAACCCATGGAGGGGTAGCTCTGTCATAGGTGCCATTACCCTGGACCACAGTAAAACTGTGCTGGATTTGAGTCTTGACTGAGAAATTTAATTGCTGATTTATTTCTGAGTTTCACTTTCAACAAGTATTCCTAGATATCTTATTACAAGAAGAATAACTTTGACATTATGAGGGATAAAATCAGTATATGATATAATTCCTATAGAGAAAGCATATATCTAAGTGATTGCTTGAGATGCAAATACGGCAGTGAAAGTAGGCTATAGCAGCTCCCATAAAATTGGTGCGTGCTAATCTTAGGAATTTCAAAGTTTCATAGTGATGAAAAATTCGGCTTTCAATCGAGGATAATATCTTTATAGGTATGCATTAGAACATGGTGCATACTTCAAGTGGGCATGAGTGAGTAAAGCATGGAGAAAAAAAATATGAAAAGTTTGATGAAAATGGTGAGTGTTTAAATTTAGCTAGAATGATGAAGATATAAGTTGGGACCAATTAGTGGAAGACTTTTATTTCCAACCAAAGGTAGTTGGGTTTTTTTTGTTTGTTTTTTTCTTTTTCTTGATACAAGCTCTCTTTTGGCAGGGTTTGAGTGGACTGGCATCATCATAGCTCACTGAAATTCCTGGACTCAGATTCCCAAGTACCTGGGACTACTTGGTACATGTCAAAACAGGCTAATTATGTGTGTGTATGCATGTGTGTGTGTGTGTGTGTGTGTGTGTGTGTGTAGATGGTGTCTCACTCTTACCCAGGCTGGTCTTGAACTTATGGAATTGATTGACTCTCCCTCCTTGGCCTCCCAAAGTGCTAAAACTACAAGCATGTCACCATGCCAGGCCATCCTAAAAGTTTTTCAAATTAATTCCATTAACAATGGAAGAACATTCAGTAGTTTTCAAATAGAAAAATGTCATTGTGGTATTCTATGAAGGCCCAGGAAGGTAGAGAAGAAAGTTGTTAGTTTTTACTGGGTGTTATTGACACAGCTGCTCCTTTGAAAATAGATTAGAAATCCAGGTTTCTAGTGCAAAGCTTACTCATCCTCAAAAAAAATGTTAAGTAACTTTTGCAAATAGAAACTTTTCCTTGAGGTTGACATAGCCTGTGTTATTCTTACGGACTTCTCTGACAGAGCTGATAGGCCCCAAAATGCTCCTTTAAAAATTAGACTGGGTCAACCACTGCCAAGCCCACATTGATCCAGACAGAAGTCGGCATAAAACCCTCTAGGGAATGTCTGCCACCAGCACTGCCACCTGACCACTAGTGGGCAGACACAGCCCTTGGTTCTAAGGGAAACTTTATATCGCAGAGGGGAATTAGGGTCAATGATTTGAGGGGCCGTCCTCTTCTCGCTTAATCCAACCTGGCTGACATAATGATATAAACTGTAGATTTACTGCTCCTTCTTCCTGAGCACTGAGCCACCACCCTCCCTCTCAAGGTAATTCCACCTGGTAATTAACTGTGAAATATTGAGTGGCCAGAGTCTGACCTGAGTATTTGTGCCAAGCAAAAGTTTCGCTTGCGTTTTTTTCTTTCTGTCTCTCTCTCTCTTTCACTGCCAGTTTGTGTGTATGTGTGCTTTAAAGTATTAACTCTCATGGAAGCACATGCCTATTTAAAATTCCCAGACGATGAGTCAGACCCGTTCAGTGAGGTTCCTGGGGAGTCACATGGTGTGATTTGATGAAACTTCAACTTAGGAGGGTTGGATGAAAAAAATCAGAAGACCTCTTCAAAAAAAAAAAAAAAAAAAAGGACCTCTTTATATATGTATATATATACACACACACGTATGCCTACATTGTGTGTATATACTTGTATACAATGTCATATAATTTTGACACATAAACATATAAAGAAAGAGAGGAAACGACAGACAAATACATGTAGAAAAAAAAGAATCTCTTTGCCTTTGGTTCCTTTCTTTGTTCCCTCTGTAGATATTTAAAAATCTGGTGAGCCAACAGCTCATCCCTCTTTGAAACAAGAAGAAAGCAAAAGCCTTGTAGCTACATGAGCTGCACATGAATTCCAGGTAGCTTGTCTACCCTCTGGAATCAAAGCACGGAGACCAGAAATCTGGATTCCAAAGTAATAAAGAGCTAGCAGTGCTGAGACTTTAAGATCCATAAATTGTTTCACTTGCTGTTCTGTTAATGTGCTTTAGGCTTATCTAGGACTCTTTAAAACATCTCTATTATGATTCATAATTTTCTTCAAATCGGTTTGATATAATTTAATAAGATATAAATAACATATCTTGTTAATTTGAATAGTCTCCCTCCCTTGAATAAGTCCTACACCATGATAATTTTTTAAGTTTTCGAATTAATTTTTTCTATATTTTCCAAAGTGTAAACTCACTGTAGGAGTAATATTTGGAGCCTAAAAGCCTCGTTTCCTTCTAAACTCTAGCTGTAGGGAGTTTTGAGGATTGAGTCACTTCTTATGAAAAATATATTAGTTGTAGGATGATAGTATTTCAGAAAGCTCCTGTCTCCAGATGTGTATGAATGCAGAGTTCGAAGGCAGACAGTTGCTTAGAAGTAAAAAGTGTTCTACAAAAGTTGAAGGTATCCACGGCATTTTAGGATTGTCTTGGTGTTTTGAAACATTGTAGAGGAAGTAAAACCAACTAAATTGGCTGCTAAATGAACATTTATTGAGAACCTACTATGTGCCAGACACTGATGCTTGAGAGTCAAAGAAGAGAACAGATATTACAGTATTACCCCCAAGTATGTGCAGTGTGGTAGGTGAGAGCTGCATAAGCAAATAGTTACAACTCAGGAATGTGGAAAGTACTGTGAAAACACAGGTGCAGAAATGACTAACTTTGTCTAATGGCTTTTGATAAAACTTCCCAGAGGAGGTGATATGTGATCCAGATCTTTATGGATAAGTAGAACATGGCTTGTTGAAAAATTAGTAAAGCAGAGGTAAAGCAGAGGGAAAATATTATAAGTATTGGAGAGGAAGTGTTGAAAGAGGAAGGCCTATTAAAGGCATCATTTAATATTAGCCAGAAGTGGCCCATATTATGGAGCTTTAAATGTGCAATTCATTTCTACTTTCCTTCTAGGCCAATGTGGAAGCTCATTATGTTCCAGAGGAGGGTTTATAACAAGGAAGAGGAAAGCCATGAGTAATCTAGGCTGTCTTTCGTTTTCATTGCTTCATTCATTTTCTTTCTTTCTCCCTTTCTTCTTTCCTTTCTTCTTCTCTCCCTCCCTGCCTTCCTTTTTTTCTTTTTCTCTCTTCTTTTTTTCTTTCCTGCTCAAGTTATCTCTTCTCCACTCATGAATAATTCTCCTCTGAAGACTGGTACCCCATTTCACATAGACACAACAGTTTACATGCCATCATTTCTAGTGTCAGTCCACACTTACTAGGATTGCTACATCTAAATCCCAAAATCTCTGGAGGGATGATCATGTTTGCCCAGCTGATCCAATTCACTGTGCTCATAAGCTGAGTTACACTGTACAGATAAAAGTCCTGGAAACAAACCTCCATTGAATAGGTAGGACTTTCTCAGAATAGGCAGGCTGTGGGTTAAACACTACCCCAAAAGTTACCTACTACATTTGTTAATTCTATTTTGAATGCACCTATAGGGCATGTGGAGTGTAGAATAACCCTATTACCTTTCACATGATGCAAATCTGAATTTACTGATACTGTATTCTCTGACTTTTATTTCTCTGTATAACTATTTCTTGAGTGCTTGCAAAGAAGTAGAAGCAAAAAGACGATGATATGTTCAAGAAGGTGTATTTGTCCATGTACTGGAGAATGGTGGGCTGGGACATGAAATTTGAGTCAATGTGAATACAGAGTGATTTTTTTTCTTTCTTCTTTCCCAGTGGTCACTACCCCCAATTAAGTAAGGCAGGATAATTATAGTAGGAGTTAAGTGTGATACAAAAGTTATGCATAGTATAAAATTGAAAATCATCCCTTTGGAAGTTTCTTCCTTCCTGTGGTCTGCACTTGAAGTCAGTTTCAATAAGATTCTGAGTCTCATATGTAAGTGCGGGGTCTAAGTATCTGAAATTTCTCCTAACATGGTTCTATCATGGAAAGATGATGTAGCTCCCTGAATTTTGTTTTATTTCTTTGTTATTTTTATTCCTAAACCATTCAAATTCCCTATATTGAAGATGGCTAGAAGGTTATGGGAAAATGGCCTGTTAGTAACCTAAATTACTTTGTAGAAATTTTTGAGAAATAATTTTGTTCCAACATTTCCATAGACCTGTTAGTTAGCATGTAGATTTAAACATAATTCTGAGTCACATCTAAATTAATTTTAACTTGTATTTATGAAGGTAACTCTTACCTGTTCTATAAAATTCTTAAACATCACTAGTTTATTGTTTATTCACTGAAAATCCAAAATAGGTGTTCCCGATTGGTGGATGTTTCCTCTCCTTGATTAGGGAGCTCCACCATGATCCACAGACAGATTCCAAGGTCAAGGAAAAAGGGAAAATAACACAGAAATTGTAAATGGGAAGTTTTTAAGGGCCAAGGCTAGTATGAACATACTACCAAGCATAATGGCCAGTGTGGCTGGATTTTGCCCAAGTAGGAGAGGTAGTAAGAGTGGTGAGAGTTCAGTTAGTCTCTTCCATGAAGGGCTGGGGAAAGTCTTCACAGTACTTGCCTTGCAATGAACAGTACATTTTTAAAAGGTGAAGATTGATTTAATATGAACTGAACTAAAAGTCGCTCAGCAAAATTCCAATCTGACAAAATGTTTCTTAGTCTCTTCTGTTGTTTACCATATAAATAAGCATTAAGTATCCTAAAACACACACACACACACACACACACACACACATTAGCATAGCCTTTGACATTTAATTGAGAGCTGGGCTTTAGACTCTTGGATTGTGTACAAATATCCAAAAAAGAAACAGAAATGGTTTAGGTATGAAGAAATATGCCACGATTTTCCTATCAAAGTCTTATTTTAAGCAAAACTATTTTCTCAACTGTTTCTTGTAGGAATAGAATAATACTAGAAATTGACCATAGATAGGATACTATATTGTTCTTAAATAGAGAGATAAAATGTCTATGCTTATCATTTTAGTAATCACTATACAGATTATTACATTCTTCTGAAGTTTGTATAGTTATTTTATTATATGTTTTATAGCATTTTAGAAAAAAGTATTATTTTTATAATAAATAATATTTTTTGAATAATGTTTTAAATTGTTCTGGGTAACTCAACTTATATTTCTTGAGATTTTTAAGCTCTACTGTTTCTACTTGTTTCTTATATTTGTTGAAAATAATGATAAAAAGCTAATTTGGTAGGTTGGGAAAAGAAAGAGTGCAAAAGGATGTATTTTTTTTTTTAATCAAGTTTAATCCCCTGGGTTTATAACTGTGCCTGTCATTACAGTCTCTAGAGGAAGTGCTTATGGTTTGAATTCTAGAAAAAGTTGTCAGATGAAATCAGGGAATACCCAAGAAATAACAATACCACAGAATGAATATGATGGATGATATCACAGTTCATTTTTAGCAGATGTCAAAAAAAGAAAAATCAAGCTACTATTCCACATACTGAGCCCTTGTTCACTTAACAGAAGACCTTTATAAGTAAATCATAATTAATGGTAAGTATTCACCAGGTTAGAAGATGGGCATTTTGATAACTTTTGGACTTGTAGAAGAAAAAGGCAAATGATAAAAGTCAGAATTTCTAGAAAAGATACATATATATATACCTTTATTCCCATGTGCTGCATTTGACCACAGTGTTTAAATTGGCATTGGTAAATGGATTCTAGTTAGGAAAAGTTTCCTTTCACAAATACAACCACACTTGTGGAACTAAAAAATTCTCAGATGCATCCAGTCTTAAAACTAGCTCTTCAATAACTGCCAAATGAAATTCTACTTCCAACTGTGTGCTCACTGGAAAAAAGTGTAGGTGCTACTTTTTAATGATGTATGCATGTAAAAGTAATTTGTAGAAAGTAAAGAAAAGCAGTTGTGTCTTAATTTAGTTAAAGAAGATCAGTAGGTTTTTTGCTGAATCTAACCTTTTATTGAACCAGATTATTACTTTCTCTAAATATATTGTAGTGTGTGTTGGCCCTCTCCAAGAAAGGATAAAGCAGTTGGCTAAACTTATAAAATTACCTATGAGATATGTTCATCAGCACACATGATGTGCCACCCCTGAGTAGGTCCTTATATTACTCTTGGGATACGGACAAGAATAGTATATGCCGTGATTTCTAATCTACAGTAGTTGTGGAAGAGTCAGAAGTCACATCTAAGGGCATTGCTTCCTCCTTAATCAGCCATCTGAGGGACGACTTACATCTGAAGAATTATCCCCTCCCATCAAAATAAAGTTTGATGTTTATTTTAATGCAATGTCAGTCCTCTCCAGCTTGGAAAAAAAAAAAAATATATATATATATAGATATAGATATAGATATATCCAACAGCTTGAATGTATACCTCTCCTTTTTTAAATAAAAACTCAGAAAGGCTGTGTCTATTAAACACACAGAATCACACACACATACACTGAAACACACACATGCATATACCTAGAAAGAACTTATTTGGATTTTCTTTGAAATACCAGTAGAATATACAACAGTACTCTGTGCTAGACACTATTAATTTAGATGAATAAAGGAGAATTAAAGCCCTTTAGACACTTTATGCATAAGTAGAATTTAATTCTGAAAAATTCCTTAGAGTTGTCAAAAAAATGCTAACTGTAATGCATTTATATTTTTAGCTTTGTACCTATGAGTTTTTAGCAGGAGTAAGTGAAATTTTCTCTATGAAAGACCAGTAAGTGCTGTTGCAACTACTCAACATTGCCATTGTATTTGGAAAACAGCTATAGACTATATAAATAAACAAATATGGTTGTATTCTAATAAAACCCCATTTATTCAAACAAGTAGTAGTTCCTATTTGGCCAATGGGCTGTAGTTACTCAATCTCAGTCTTTAGCAGTCCTCATGTCATGTATTAACTGCAATTTCCTTCTTGCTGAGATTCCTAGACATTGTGCTCAAATGAATAATACATTTATCTTTTTATGTGAAATATGCAAGTAAAACTTTGTTTTCTCTCGCTTATGAAAAGACAAATGACCCACCTGCAAGACTGAGTAGACCATGAGGCCATAATCTTCTCTTTGGGGGGACAGTGAGGGCCTATAGAACTTGGGAAGTGAAATCATCTGTCAACTTACAGCTAAAGAATTTAAAGCAAGAACATGGAGGCCTGCTTCCCTGAGATGCTCTATTTAAAAAGACACTGTTGAGAGGCTGGCTTACTGTTCTGTACTACTGGGGACAGTCTTAAAAATAATGACCTACTTTCACTCAGCAAAGCCAACTCTGAAAGAGGGTGATGTCTACAAATGAGGTCTCGTAAAAGAACATAATTAAACACTGATGCTCCTTGGAATGAAAGAGCTTTGAGATAATGACTACAGTGGCACACACTGTACCGAAGAGAACAAGATGTCACAATTATATATTTGCAGGTTGATTTAATCTGACAGGATTCTTAGCAACAGTGAACTTGGTCTGTCTGTGCATGACAACACAGCCTATGTGTTCCACAAATGAAGCTCTGTTTATTGTTTATAAACTTACACGTGTCAATTAGCAAATTTCTTAATCTAGCTGGATGTTCCTATCAGTGGAGCTCCAGTATGTGTCTTGATTTTCTATAGCAAAGTGTTTAGAAATAATGCCCTTTATTTAAACAAAGTGATTTTAAATTTCTCTGTACAAATAAGGTTTTTTCATTATTTTATGTTTGAGAGACATTCTCCTACTGCAAAGATCTAATTATCTTAACTTATTAAGTATCCCTAACAGATAAATTAGCAGCTGGTAGGTGTCGGTTGGCAAGAATGGATGACATCAAGTGTTGGCAAACTATAACCCTTGGGACAAATCTATCCCCCACCTGTTT
Organism: Loris lydekkerianus; assembly: GCA_963574355.1. Classification (NCBI taxonomy): domain Eukaryota; kingdom Metazoa; phylum Chordata; class Mammalia; order Primates; family Lorisidae; genus Loris; species Loris lydekkerianus. The sequence goes on along the minus strand of CAUYPK010078719.1, from coordinate 54,268 downwards.
TTGTCCTACCTACAAGCTAAGAATGGTTTTTACAACTTAAAATGGTTGAAAAACAATCAAAAGGAAATAATATTTTTTGACTCATGCAACTTACATGAAATTCAATTTCAGGGTCCACAAATAAAGTTATATTGGAACATAGACACACTCATTTTTTCAAGGTCTATCACTGCTTTTGTGCTACAACAGCATGGTTGCAATAGGGATTTTGTGGTCAGTAAAACCTAAAATATTTATGCTCTATTTATGCCTTTATAGAAAACACTTGCCAACCGCTAGATGGCATGGTCCTTCAAATTCCCTTTCCTACTTTTAATTGTTTTATTTCCTTCTCCAATCTCCACTTTCACCTTGACTTTGGCATTTGCAAGGTATTTCAGGGTAGTAGAGGGAGCTCAACCTTAGAGACCTAATTCTGTGTATGACAATGCACCTTAATGTATTTTCATCTTCATCTTATGAAATGGAAGTCAGCCTAGATACTCATTAATCAAAATGCCCAACAGTTACATAGTGCTTTAAAATGTATAAAGCTTTGTCTCACTTAATCCTTTGCACTGGCCCAGATGTAAGACCTGAGGTTCAGATATGACTAACTGACTTTCCAAAAATCAGGCAACTAATCAGTGATGGAGAGTAGATTCTAAATCTGACTCTGGGTCTTTTCTTATTTTTATTATTATCCTGTTTCAGAAAGTTGGAGATATAAACAAAAATTCTGTGATCTGATAGTTGTTCTTCTCTTGAAATCATGCACAAAACTCATGTTAAATAAATCTAGGAAGAACTTCCTGCCTCACTATCACTCCAGCATAAAACCATAAGAACTATAGTCTGGGCTTCCTTTCTTTCCACAGAGGAGGTATAGAGCAGTGGTGTGGTACATTTTCATAGCCACAGTAATTCATGCATCAAAGAAGAATAATTAAGAAGCAACACTTAAAACTACAAAGATTTAGGATGTAAAATAACAGCCTCCCAGATTTCATCCTTTAACCCCTAAGACTACTTCCCAATAGCAGTCAGAGTGGGTGTTTGCAGATCCAAATCCTATCCTCAGAATAAAGCCAAATTCCTACAAGGCTGCTCTTTGTCTTGGACTCTCCCACCCCCTCCCCAGCTTACCTGCCATTTTCCTCTCATTCAACCAACTCTGAACCCACAATGGTCCTTTTCATTTTTTGCCAAGCACTGCTCCTTTCTATGCTTGCTCTTCCATAGACCTGGAGCATCATCACCTGAGATCTTCTCAGGACTGACTTCTTCCCACCATCGAAGCTCTACTCAAAGCTTGTCTTCAAAGACACTTTCCTCGGCCACCTTTCTCCATCTCTCGCTAACCTGGTACCCTGACTGATTTCTCTTTGTCATTATCCCTCTCTAAAATCATATTATAAATTTTTAGTACAGTTCTTTAGTATCTATCTTCCTCCAGCATGTAAGCTTGTTTGGCTCAAAGACCTTGCCTGTCATTTCCTCCAACATCTAGAGCACTGCCTGGCACATGGTTCACACTAAAATACATCCATGCTGAATGGAGGAATGAGTGAATGTGTGCAGCCTTCCAAATAAAATTTCCCCTTTTCTGATATAGCCTAGGTGGTGATAAGGCAAGGAAGACCGCTGCGACCAAAAAACTTAGTATACAGTCCCGTCAATAGCCATTAGCCCAGAAACATATGAAATAACATAAAAAAGTGTACTTAGGAATTCAGTCTGGAAAGAAATTAATTTCTAAATGTGGGTAAGCAGATTGTTTATGGCACTATGTACATTGTTGCCTGTAAATGTATTTTTCTCACCATTTTCATTTGAGGCCTCGGCTTTTCAGCATTGTGGCCCTCATGATTTCAAGTCACCAGGGACTCATTAGGTGTCTTAAGCTCCTGAACTACCACTTTTTTAAAGCTAGAGCATAGAAGCATCTGGGCAGAAAGCTGAGAAGACCCATTGAACCAGCTGGTACTATGGTCAACCCCTGTCAAGGCAAATACATTTTAATTGACCTGAAATGTTACTAATAGCCAGTTTTGAGTATATTAACTCTTCAGAGTCTTTGGTGGCAAGTGCAAGTATTTCTAATTATCTTTTTCTTCTGTGTGTGAAGATTCAAGTTGTATTTCAACATGCTTTAAGTGGCATCGTTGTTAAATAGATTAAAGCCCCTGACGCTGGCTCTTAGTAGATCTCAGTCTGAATTGAGCACACTCATTTATAAAAATAAGTTTTATTTTAAGACAATATAACTTTATCAAATTCTACAACAGTCAAGAGGAGTGGTGTTTTTTAGTAACGCATGGCTTAGTTCCGAGGTGTACGTGAAGGAGGAGTTGAATTATGCTGGAGACACGGTGATTTTATGAACCGTGGAAAAGCACATTTACTTCAAGGGAATGAAATGTGCTCAGCATATTTCATCAGGAAACTTAGAAGGGATACATTTGAAAATAATCCAAATCTACTACCCTAATGGGATCAGGTTAGACAGGAGAGGTGTGTGTTAAAAACAGTTAATTTCCAGTTGGTTGCTAAGGAAAGCTCCATGATGCAAGATTTTATGTACTTTTCTGTTGGAATCGGTCTAAGGCATAACTGTGAATTTTGTCTTGAACATTTTTCTTGCATTTCCTTTCTATTTCACTGATTTTCCATTTGGTTATCCTTATTCTCCCCCATCTAGACCCTCTAACCTTGGCAATGCCTTGTTTGTTCCTCTGTTCTCCATAATTATTCTTCCTTTATCTGTTGAATTTTCCCACCCCATAGTTTGTGGGATTTGGGCATTTTTGAAATTTTACACTGAAATCAGGTATTTATTTTCGTACACAATAGTTTATTAAATATATGTGCATAACAATGTATGGGGGTCTCGTGTATGGAAGACAGACCAGTCAGGTACATGACCTTGCCTCTTGTTGCTTATAATCCTTGCTAATTATCCCAGAAAACAAAATACAGTCCATGTCCATGAGTAAATGGCTTACAACAAATAGCAGAATAATTGCTTTTTCAAAAATATGTAAGGATCTGGAGTTTTAAAAGAAAGAAATAGTTCTTTAATGAAAAAATTTGAGCTTCTTTTACACACAGATAGACAAAGCATTCTGGGGGAAGAGATTGTTTTCACAGACCTGACTGTACCATTAAATCACTAAATTAAAGTTACTGTAACTAGAGGTGGTAACTGGATAATGACCTCCTCCTCCTCCCCCAGACAACTGAATGCAGGGGCTAAGGTATTTATGCACAAAGTAGAAGGCCTTTTTAAGTAGCAGGAATCCAATTTCATTGTCGTTATTACCATCGTGCCAAATGACTTGTAAAATAAAATAAATGAGATCTACAGCACCTAGCAAGCTAAGACAACCCTCAATTCATCATTCCCCTGCAAAACTGCACTCTGATGGTCTCAAAAGGAGAGTGAGAGAGAGGATTAGTTCTGACCTTCCACTGATCAGAACAAAGTGTTATTCTGGATCTCACTTGACTGGGTTCTGACTAGCATAGCATTTTTTGTATTGTCTTATTTTTCTTTCTTCATAAATCAAAGTAAGAATCCAAAGAGCTAGAGGACCTGCTGCTTGCTGCAGTTTTACATTGAAAACCCTGTTTGTGTCCATTCGTGTGATTTGTGCCTCAAAAAATAGACAAACAGAAGCCTCTCGGTGGAAACCACTGATTCCGTTCCACCTCCAGAGAAACGTGGAACAATGGGTCGTGGGCAGAATTTGGTAAACTTGTCACTGACTCATCACTGCAAACCTTCATATTCCATATTTACTTTGTGTGACTGACACACCGTGTCCGAAAAGTAGCAAGTGGCAGCGAGGAAGAAGAAAAATGTCTGAGATAGTTATTTTTAAGAAAACATATACAAATATATTGAGAAACTCCAGGGATAGATCTTGCTTGGCTTCAGTGAAAACAGTTTTAAGATGCTTGAAATAGTCTTTTCACCTTTATTTCATTGTGTGAACTGGCAAAAAAGCACTTAGTCTGTGCATGTGATCTGAAACCTATATAATGTTATAATGTTTTCATAAGAATAGTACCACAGGCTGCAGTGATTATTTAAAGCCACTCAAGTATGTAAATCAAGTAAAACTTGGAAGTTATAATACTGAGGGTTTTTATTACCCCCTTGGGCATGAAGCAGTAGCAGCTCTGGTCTAGGGAGAATCCTCTTCTTACAAAATAGCCTTGTGCTGATACTGTCAAGAGTGAACTCATTCTTCCCTACAGTCTCTGCATTTGGGCTGAATTATCCCTCCATCCAGTGTGATGTAGCTGGAAGGGCTTTAAGAGGAAATCTGACCATGAACTCTAGCCCATCATTTACAACTGGATGACTTGGACAAGTTACCTAAAATCACTGAGCCTTAGATTGCCCATCTACAATAGTAATAATGTTTAGATATCTGGTGGTTTTATTCTCATTAGAGGGGTTGTTTATTCTATGCCAGGCAATTTGCTAAGAATTTCACTTACATTGTGTCAGCTAATATTTGTAATAACACCAACTATTAGCCACTGTTTATGTTTTAGGAAACTGTCCTTTAAGGAGAATTAATCACCTCACTTAGTTTAACTGCTAATAAGTAGCAAAGTCAAATTTCACATGTCAGAATGACTCCAAAGCCAGTGCCCGGGCCCTGTTGCTATAGGCACTCCCTGTGAGATAGGTAACAGCAGGCCCTGCCCGGTAAAGGAGTCGTAAGACCCAAGCCAAGGTCTCTGGTAAAATAGGACACAGTAGGGAAGTTAGCCAAAACCACGTAGAGCCAAGAGAGCCACAGGAAAGACTCAGGTGCCCTCACTGCTCCTTATGCTAGCTATAATTAGCATATTAAAAGGAACTCCCATAGGCACCATGACCGTTTACAAATGCCAGGGAACTCCCAGAAGTTACCTTGTAACCAGAGGATGAACCCTCAGTTCTGGGAACTGCTTCCCAGGAATCTTATGAATAATACTTAACATAAAATTAAACAGAAGGTATATTACAAAACCAAGGAAATTTACACCGTGGTGCTGTGTTGCTTTGGGAGATAGGCACTGCTCTGCCATTGGAGCAAGATGTCTTCTCTTTCTTTGTTATGCTGGTAAACTTGCTTTTGCTTTACTCTGCTGGCTCTTGAATTCTTTCCTGTGTCAAGCCGAGAACGCACTTGGCCTTCAGGCTGAGGATCTCAGTTTGGGGTGTCCACTTTCCTATATCACATGCACGGCCCCAGTGATGAGGTGGTGTTTTTTCCGCTGGCCTGCTGTGAACCCTGCCCTGAGCGACAGCCACATGAAGCTACTCTGAGCCTTCCTTCCAGTGCGACTCCATTCCCTTTCCAGTCCTTTTATAAAAGTCCAGTCTTTTATAAAATGTAAAACCTGGGTTCTCATTCTTTCGTGCCGGGCTTTCTTGACTCAGGCTGAGGCTGAGCTGTGTCTTAATCTCTTCTGAGTTCTGGATCACTGCTCCTTGATGTTTAACTCCACGGGACTCTAGACTTCTTGTCCATCTAAATCCCAGGGAACTGGGCCACTCTATCTCCATTTGATTAAGCTGAGTACCTTGGACTTTAAAGCTTGTTCAGGACAGAATTTATTTTATCTCCCCATACCTTCCTTCTTGAACTAAGTTTTTCCATTTTCGCACTTGTTAGAGCTATAACAACTCTCTCCTTTCCCCCACCTTCCTATCGTGTATATGTAGGTATATACATATAACATCATCCCACTTGTTTAGAGAACTCTTACTCCATCCTCCTCACTCCTGTCATACCTGCCTGCCATGCCCTGCTAATGCCCAATCCCAGAGCTTATGGTGCCTTACAAAATACCCTAAGGTTCACCAATGAATTATTTTCTTTTCAATCAAGAAGTTCTGGTGGCTGCAAACACAATGCAGGTGTAACATCACTTATGGGGCCTATAGAAAGGTAAAGGAAACAGACCAAAAAGTAAACACTTTTTTCTTCCTTTTTAAAATCATGAACGTCTTGAAACCATACAAAGATTTTTTTTTTTCTTTGACTTACTGGTTAGATTGTATTTAGAAGACATTCTGCTACAAAGAAAAATTGCTATCATCAACATGAACTATAAAAGTAGAAAAAAAATAGGGCCTTTTACTCTTATGAAGGTCAAATTGTTCCTTGAAACCATATACCTAAGTGTTTTTCAAAACCATAGATTTCAGGGTTAGGTCAGTTTTTTTCTCAGTACCAAATATTTCACTTAAAATGTGAAGACAGATCAATAATCCAATGTTTTTTTAATCAATTTTATATAAGAACTCAAGTATAAAGTATTCTAGTTTTTCACAAAAAGCAGGGAGAAGGCTTCGTATGGTTTACAGTTTCCCTTAATACACACAGACTTTTAAAAATCAGCTGATTAAAAATTCTGTTAAGCGTTTTTTTGTTTTTGTTTTGTTTTGTTTTGTTTTTGAGACAGAGTCTCAAGCTGTCACCCTGGGTAGAGTGCCGTGGCATCATCTTAGCTCACAATAACCTCTAACTCTTGGGCTCAAGCTATCTTCTTGCCTCAGTTTTTCTATTTTTAGTAGAGATAGGGTCTTGCTCTTGCTCACGCTGATTTCAAACTCGTGAGTTCAAGCAATCCACCTGCCTTGGCTTCTAGAATATTGGGATTATAGGTTTGAGCCACCACACCTGGCCATAACATTCTGTGGAGCCTCACTTATGCTCAGCCTCTTTTATGCAGGACCCTATACCGCCTGACCCTGTGAGAATGATAGGCTGACAGACTGCACCTCAGCCTAGAGAACCGTACACAGGGGCCACCCAGGTCACAGAGGTCTCAGGTGGGAGAGTGGGTGGCCTCTTTGCTTATAACCACGGTTTAGGAAATACAGAAATATTAATTTGGTAGATTTTTATCGAAATAAATAGACTAAAACCAGTTATCAATCCAACGGAATATAAATCAAGAAAAGAATCATAACGCAAAGTCAAAATAAGGAGGTTTGATGCCTCAAACTGCCACTGAAGAAGAGCATGCCTCGAATTCCATGAGCAAAATCTCGGGCTTGTATGGCTAGTTTAGGTGCAGGTCTGATGGACTTCAGGACTTTTTATGTTGAAGCTAATTGAAGAGGGCTATGGAAAACAAACACAGGCCCCAGTGCCAAGCACCACAGAAATACATAAATGCAATATAGTCCACCTGGATGGACAGAGAGGGCTAAACGCCTCACTCTGCTAGCAAATGTCTACTTGATCAGGGTAATTTTTGTGCCCTGGTGAGCCAGGACATGGCCTTCAGATCCTTCCTAACGTGGCACCTCAGGTATTGACTGTCAGTCACGGGAGGTGACATGTCAGGGGCAAGTGACTTAACCACCTCTACTTAAGAAGCTTCTTATTTAGAGAACAATGATTTCTGACCAGACTGACAGCAGACGTTGTGGGGGGAGTAACCTCTGAGCAAGTAAGCATCTTCATGGCCTAAGAGTGGGGAAGAGTTGAAGGGAGTAAGAGCTGTTTTGCACTACGAATAGATAGAACATTATAATTATTATAGGCTTTGATTTTAGAAGCCTGCTAGTTGTACCGTTAGGTTTTAAACCAAGACAGAAAAAAAAACTTCCAGTAAATGATGAGGATAATTAAAGCATGCGTGTGTCCATAAGAATGATATATTGTCTGCAAATATAGCACTGAAGGATGAGCTCCAAAATGTGCTAATTCTCTATTTCTAAATGTGGGCACTGTTATTTATGAGAATACTAATTCTTTTTTATGGTGGTTACATAATCAAGTGTTTCTGTGATTTAAAAAAAATGATTCAAGTATTGGTCCCATAAAAACAAAATAAATCACATCAATAATTAAATTTATAGCAGATGCTTTATTTGTGGGGCATTTGTGTGCAGTTTATAACTGAACTGTCAGACTTTCATTTCATATGGGCATGAGCATCCTGCTCACTTATATAAAACATTTGTGTTTGAAGTTAAGGAAAAGGTAAGAGCCGGGAAAGCCTCGATTCTGAGTGTGGAGATGAGCAAATCTACAGATGTGGCGATTGTCCTTCAAATGAGGCTTCATAGACAATGGAAAACATTTTCTAATGACCAGAGAAAGGTAAATTCCAGGAACTCTGGTACTTCCTCAGAGTCTCCACTCTTGCTTTTTAAAAAGTCCAGTTAAAAAACTTTCTGGAAGCAAACTGAGACCAAATTCAAGTACAAACATTCAATGTGTTGTTGTTTTAATTTGTTGAATTTGTTTGTTTTGTCCATGGGAAAACTATTCAGTTTGGTGAAAGACTAAAACATTTCATGTAGAACAAAGAGTTTTTTGAACTCTTAATACACTTATGGTTTAAATCACATATTGTCATTGGATAATGAATTCTTTAGTAGGATTATATTGTTTGTATATTTGTTAGATCTGTGTAGGTGTGAAGGGAAGCGTGCCCTTTCCCCCAAAAGTTCACTGAAAGATCAACTCACAATTAAGGCAGATTAATAAGAGAAAGATTTATTGACCATGCCCACGTGGGGAATCACAGAGTGATTATCCAGTGTCTCAGTGGGATCCAGATACTAGTATGCATGCCTTTCAGAGGGGGTGGGGGAGCTGGGGAGTATAGGAATTCTGTTTAGAAGGGACAGTGGTTCTAGGGAGGATAAATGGATGGGGAAACAGATTGACTTGCAAATTAACCTGAGAGACAAGGATCATGTTTTAAAAGATTTGGGATAGGTCCACTTCCATTCTTGATCATCTTTCCTGCAATATACTGAGATAGTAGAGAACACAGGGGAAGTCAATGGTCCCTTTTGATTTTCTGATCAGGTCAATCTCACTGATGCAAATAGAGCAAGCCCCTTCCAAGGACCAATCTCTAAGGGCCTGAGTTCAGAATATTCTTTGTACTCAGAGTCATATTTGGGGGTGAAATTTCCTGACTTCCTTCATAACAAATTGCCAACAAACTGGTGGCCTGATACAGTATTTTCTCACAGTTCTTGAGCCCAGAAATTCTGAATCAGGTTGTTGGCAGGGTTGGTTTCCTTGGGAGGTTCTGAGGGAAAATCCATTTCTTGCCTCTCGCAGCTTCTGGTCGCTCCAGGAATGAATTTCCCATTTAGTGGCAGCATCACCCTCATCTCTTCTTTCTTCTCACGGCTTCTCCTCCCCGTTCCTTCCTCTCTTCTCCTCTAAGAACACTTGTCATTCAATTTCCAGCCTACCCTAATCCAGGGTGCTCACATCTAGATATTCTTATCTGAAAAAGCTCTGCAGGGGCTATTTTTCCAGGTAAGTCACACATCCAAATAAGAAGCGTTCATAGATTCTGGGTGAACTTATCTTTGGGGGGGCTCCATTGGTCAATTCATTAAAGTCACGTTCGATTATTTTTTCTGTTATTCACATTGTAGATGTAGCTTCTTCCCCCAGTTAATAATGATATTACATTAAATAAAAAATAATCTGTGACTCAGCATAGTGATTTTACCCTCTTTTGCTTTTATTTGGCTTTGTTGGTCTAAATTCCATTCATTTTCGACATGTTTATAAGACATTGCTCCAATTCAACAGAGTTTAATCTCATCTTCTTTTGAAAATTCCTCAAACATTACCTTCTAGATGAAAGAATGTAAGAAATATAGATCCTGTTATTTACTTTCAATTCATTAATTAATTTTAGTTTTTGCCATCTGTTCTCCCAGAATAAAAACATCCATCTACCGAGTTGTTAATATGTTATGAAAATATTTTATTACTAGAGTTAACGTGATATAATTATAATAAAAAATGTATAGACTTTAGCCAGAGATGGTTCTGACTGTGGTTCATACCTTATAGCTTTTATAGCTTTTGTCCTTTTCAATCTATTTGAGTTAAACAAGTCACTCAATCTTTTTTAGCCCATGTTTTCTAATCTGTAAAATGAGAACCCTAATACCTCCTAGGCCTGTTTATAACAAAGATTGGATATAACAAAGGTAAACCATTCAGAAGTATCCAACCAGAAGCCCTCCAAAATGTGAGGACTGTTTTGTTTATCTGTAGTGGCAGATATCATACAAATTATGCACAGAGTTGTTTTTTTTTTTTTTTTTTTTTAATTTTCTCATCATCTTTTGTTAGTGTTTGTGTAGTTAATGTGTAGCCCAAGACAACATTTTTCTTCCAGTGTGGCACAAAGAAGCCAAAAGGTTGGACACCCCTAAAGCTTAGCACATTTACTTTGTAAATGCTATTCATCACGTATTACTGGGTTTGTATACAAAGCAACAATATCAAGGGCAATTTTACTTGTTAGCTCATTCACTTAATTCACTTAAATATTGAACTGAACAGTGTGTGATGTAAAGTCAGTGTGGGAGGTGTGGTGTCACCTGAGATTCTGAGCTCCCAAGTTGTGCCCTAACAATTTCCTTAGAGGATCTGCTGCCTGACGCATGTGAACCTGTCAGACTGGCTTCCCCATCCCCCTGGCCTACCTACGGTCTTGCTCATGCTGTTAGACTCTTGGGAAAGTTCCCCTTTCTTCTCTGCTATTCTGACCTGCTCACTGTTTATGGTCCAAGAGAAGTCACTTATCCATGTAATTCATTCCCACTTACCTCCTCCCAAACAATTAGAGGCATCGCCCCTGCACAAACAATTCTAAGTACGAGGTCTCTTCTCGTACTTAGTCTCAAATGTATGTTCTAATTTGAAATTTTAAAGTGCTCATAGTCTGTGCACAATTTGGCCTTTGCCATATACTGTCTTGCATTGTTAAATGATGTAAGTTAGGTACTATAAATCATCAAATATAAGTGTCATGCAGCCAAAGATTTTAATTAAGTGTATTCGTATTTGGGGGTTGCATGCTGAATTTAACTACATTGTTCTTGCAGGTTTAAGACTTAACTTCAGAATGTTTGTTCGTTTGTTTGTTTGTGTTAATAAAATTAGCTCAAATCTCACATCATCCAGACTAGTGGGAAATCCAGTTCTCAAATATTGGGGCTTCCTGTCTCCCAGTCATTCAGTCATTCAGAGGTTGTAAATGAAGACAGACATTTGGGTTCTTCAGTCCTTGGCCCATCCTACTTACCACTAGAATGCCACAATCCATGTGTGTATCGCCTGTGAAATCTCCAAGCTTCCATGACTAGGAAGCTTTTCCGTGACTGAGAGATCCAGCATCTAGAGTTCAGTTTAGCTATTTTCTTAGAATCCCGTCACTGCTCTGTGTTACAAGAAAGCAGTTCTAAAATCTTAAATTCTCGTGGGTCTAAGAAACACCATCCTTTCCTTTAACTTGGCAAAAACTTTGTCTATTCCCAGACTTTTTAATCTACCTCTCTCTTCCCTGCATGTTCAATAAAATATCTTCATTCAATTTAGATTTACAAATGGCAATAAAAGAAGCTATCTTCAATAATCTTCTGCTTTCAACCCTGCAGCTCTACCTTGGATAGAACACAATAATTAACTTGATTGGAACTACGGGGGAAAGTCACAAGAGACACACCATTTAATGTTTAAGTAAATTTTTCTTTCTAACTGTAAGCAACTAAAAATCTAAAAATATAGATTATCTGGATATGTCTCAAAGAGTCGTGAAGCGCACCTCTCAATGGGGACTTCCTGAGGAACCTGCTGAAAAATAAATTATTTCAAGGGAAGAAAGATTCTGACAGAAGAATTGGTTGTGGAGGGGCTATGCCTCCAATTGTTCGGAAGGAGGTAAATGGGAATGAATTACCTTGATAATATTTGTCACTCAGATGCTTCTTCTGCCTCATGCCTATGATCTAGAGTGAGAAGAGGCTGGAAGAAGACTTTACAAACGCCACAAGATGCTGAGAGCATGTGGGACTTCTGCCTGAGGGTCCATTTAATGTAGTTGAGGGAGAACACAAGTTAGAATATTGAAGGCTCTGAACACAACTTTGGCTCATTGACATTTTGGCACAATGGTAGGAAAACGCATCTTGGACTTGGCAAAACATTTACAAAGCACACCGTGGCAACACCGCCCACAGCCAAGAGTATGGCTGGTAATCCTTGTGGACTCTGTTGTAATGGGAGTAGGTTCCAATGACAGACAAGTAACTCCTTGAGTAATAAGGAGCCCACATGCTTCCTCACTGACCACTTTTCATCATCAGAACCCACGACAAGTCACATTCATAGAGCCTGAAAAACATGAAGCGGTCTGAGAAGCAGAACTATTTAAAATATATCAGAAAGGAGGAAAATGATATTTCCTACATTTTGGAGGGCTCTTTTGCTAAAGCACAGGGATTATTTCTCTGAACTCTCAAATGTGTATGTGTGTATGGGAGTGGAGGAGGCAAAAATGTAGAGGGGGCTATAATTCCAAATACATTTGCCGTCTCTGGGATATAGCCAGAGAAATATTCTAACGATGAGCTTTGCCCTTGAGTACCTAGAGTCAATGCCATGAGAACATGGCATTATGTTATGTTTATACCTCTCTTTATACTAACATTTACTGAGAGGCCAAGAAATACTTGATACATACAACTTCCTTCAATTATTTGACTAATTGTTGAAAAGTTGGTTGCTAAACACAAGAGTAACCCTTCTTTTCTGAGAGTGCATCAAGCAGTTATTCAGGACGAAGCACTAAAGCAGGGTATGTTTACAATATCTTCAGCTGCAGTATACAAAATTGACCCTGTAGCATTTTCTGAATATCTGGCAGCTCCTGAAATGAATGTACCCTATCAAATTCTAGGTCCCTCATCAGGATACTCACCTGGAGATGGACTACTAGTTTAAATCAAATTGGCAGCCTCTATATATCATTATTTAAATATCCATAGCACATATTACCTACAACAGTCTGTGCTTAGTCCCATAAAATATATTTTTAAATTGCTTTTACTTAACATACCTCAAATTAATTTATCTAAATATGTGTCTTTCAAGAGATATCTACTAACAACTCTCAGCAAATACTGCTCTGGGTATCTATTATATGTATACACACACACACACACACACACACACATATATAGCAAAAAGGACATATTTCTAATTTTATAATGTATTGAACATTTTGATTATTAAATCCCTATTGAAGATAAACCATAACAATATAGTTATAGCATGCATTTGGGTATATAGCATGCATTTGGGTATAGCATGCATTTGGGTATATATATAAATATACAGATATGGTACATAAAATATAACATTATATGTGCATATATATTTAAGACATAATGCACAAGATTTAGACACAAGATTTGAATGTATCAAACTAATTTTCAGTAAGATAGAGATTATTCTAAGGGCCAAAACAGAAATAAGCAGATAGCAATTGTTTATAATGACTAGCAAATAGATGGCGGCTCCATGGCCCATGGTGTCAGGGAAAACTTCATGAAAGAGGCCATTTCCAAGCTGGGTAGCTATGAGAAAATAAAAATGGCTAAGATTTAAATAAATAGGTGTGTTCCAAGAAGGAGAAAACTACTGAATCAAGAGAAGGTACACATTAAATTGTCAGCTGCCGAGGAAAATTGTTCCAGATAATTGCATGTTGAACTTTGGGCTCTGTGGACCTTAGAAACTTTTTTGACTTTAGAAACTAGAAGGCAAGCATTCGTATGTTGAAAAGTTGTGCAATATAATCTCTTCATGCCATTTTCATTTCCTCTATTTACATTAGCAATGGAGCAAGATGACAGGGTGGCTGAGCCTTTGATACATAGTAGTACACTCTCTGTCTATAAAGGTCAAAGTTAACTTTGTTAACTTGGTTACCAGCCATAACAGGTAACACTAGGGTATTAATGCTAATGAAATAAGAAACTGAACATTATAAAAACCCCTATGCATAGAGAATACAAATACGAAATTAAAAACACAGAGATAGCATTCTTATGGGTTTAATTTTGGGTTTCAAAGATGCATTTCAGAAATGATACCTTTCTTTCTTTTATAAATATAACATATACAGATTCTGAAAAAGAGCCATCTCTCCTTTGGTAACAGTATGAGTTCTCCCTTGACACAACCTAATATAATTTATAATTTCTAGTACATTTCCAGTAGGTGCTCATCAAAAATCCATTAGCTAAATAAAGTCACACACACACACACACACATATACACAAAGATACCAGTTTGAGTTAAACAGACAGGTTTAAGTAAAGTGAAGCACAATAAGATCCAATCGTTGCCTTCACTAATTTCACAAATAGAGACAACTAAAATTCAATCAGGTCATTTCAACCTTGAATGTCTTAGCAACCTTAAATATGTAGTTGAATACAAGTGTGGCCCCAGAAATGACCATTGTGGGCAACTACTCTTTCTTTACCCTAGCTTTTTGAGTCCTACCCATAAATAGATCCTAAATAATCCCAGACACTACACATGCTACCATTTTCTGGGTTGCCAATGACAACCCTCAGAGCAAACTCAAGTCCACTCTCTGTTGTCTCTCATGCCACATGCAATAAGAGTTTCCATATCAGTCCCTGTAACTAATTTTGTTACTACTTAAAAAGGGGCCCAAATCCTAAGAAGCCCTGAAGAGAGGAGCTCCCTCTGCAATGCACTTATAAATGCAGTGGCACTGCCCAGCACAGAAATCCAAGTAATAGAATCAGTGGGAGCTATATCAGTAAAAAATTTGGCATCCTAATGCATTTTACAGATGAGGAATGTAAGGCCTAACCAGATGAAGTAACTTGACTAAGGTCAACCCAAATCATAGCAGACCAGCAACATCTTGGGGAAACCATGGAGCTGATTCTAAGTGATCAGCATGACTGATTATCTTATTTTTAAATTAACACATAAATGAAAAGATGGAAAAGCAGGGGCCAGACTGAAAAAATAAAGACATGATGTGGAATTCATTGATTGAACCACCTAACCTTTTTTTGTGTGATACAGACCATGCTCAAAGTCACCATTATACTATAGTATAGACATGTTACGTGTACCTGGACATCACAGATGAACTTCAAAGCATTTTTGTTACAGCTAGCAAACATGCAAATAATCAGATATATTGAGCTAGCTAACTAATTTGCTAATGGAATATTTGCTCAAAGGCTAGAACTACATAGAAAAACCCTGCAATTAACCTCTGAAAACAAAAAGAATTGTTGCCTAGAAGGTTTTCAGAGCTTAATTATTGATAGAAGCTTAAGGCTAAATCTAAACCATGACCTTAAACATTCTTTATCTTTATACTTCACATCTTATTTGGGAAGTAAGACAATTCTAGCTCCTGAGATATCCTCATATAAAATGTAAAGAAACAACTTTTTATAGCTCAGTGAGTTGATCAGAACAAACTTTGCTTTTGAAAATTCAATTTTATTTCTTCATCAATTTAAGATACAGTGTTTTCTAGTTTTATTCCATCTATATGAGAAATAATAAAAAAAAAAACTTTCATTTGGTAGTAAATTTAACATGAAAAATTTCTGTATTGAACCATTATTAAAGCCTAATGAAGTCTAATCAAGGGAAAGAATATACAAATCTCAAGTGGCATGGCAAAGAAGAAATTACAGCAATCTATTTGGCAAACCACATGCAGTTTAGCTTGGCATGAACAATCATGCACGTCTCTGAGCCTTTACAATGGCATGCTGCTATTACACATTTTGTGTACAGGCTTTCCAAGAAGCAAAAGATAGAAAGCCCGCATTTATTGACCATTTATGATGTGGACATAGTGGGCACTTAATAGATATTTTTGACTGAATGAAGGTCAGCCACAGTGCCAGGCAATTTATGCTTTGTCACCTAATTTTTTTACAAAGTGTACGTTGGGACTCTCCAGACTTAGGTAATCAGCTCAATATCGTCTGGTGGGATGAATCCAAGATTTAAACTTAGGCTTACCTTTTTGTAAACCCTAAAAATAGTTTTACCTTAAAAATTCCATACACACTAAATATGAATCTAAATATTCATCTTAAATTATCCAGCGTCTTCACAATGTAATCTTTCTCTCCCTATGCCCACACATGATCAGAATAGGGAAACCACTGACTAAAATGTTAGGGTAGGCTATTTTCTAATGGTAGGGTATAGTGAATAATGTGAAAGACTATCTCCTTCAAGATCTCTTTCTACTATATATAATTCTTTGTTTTGAATGCTGTCTCAATTTCTATTAATAAAAGACTAATTTATGTTAACAAATTTTCTCATTCAACATGCAAAGATCCTTGGGAAAATTAAATAGATTGCCATAAGTTTGTTTAAGTGAACAGATTTACTCAAATTGCTTCCATAGTGGCTGACTATGATTTGTGTGGTTTCTTGTTTCTAAGTAATTCTTAGTAAAACTACTGCTTAGGTAAAGTACACACCCTTGCTTTGAGCAAGGGAGCCTTCAGTCTAACCTATCTGAACAATTCAGATTGAGGAGTAGGAGTGGTACCAGAGTGCCAACTTCCCAAGAAAATAGCTCCTCCGAAAGCCGTCAATTAAATTTTGTTCACAAAAACTGTGTCTATAGGGTATTAAGGGTTGAATTGTGTCTTTCCCAAATTTGTGTTTTGAGATTCTAATCCCGATAGTGGCCTTCTTCGGAAACAGGGTCGTTGCATGTAAGTTAGTTAAGTTACGGTGAGGTCATAATAGAGCAGAATGGGTCCCTAATCCAATATGACTGTTGTGCCTATAAGAGGGGGAAATCTAGACACAGGCATCCGCACAGGGAGAATGCCATTGACAGTGAAGGCGGAGACCTGGCTGATGTGCCTGCAGACCAGGAACGTCAAGGATTGCCACGTCAAGGATTGCCAGCCAGGCACCACAAGCCAAGGAGAGGAGTCCATCACCAGGGACCAGAAGGAACCAATCCTGCCAACGCCTCATTTCTAAAACAGTGTGACAATAAATTTCTGTTGTTTAAGTTACTGAATTTGTGGTATTTTGTTATGGCAGCCATAGCAGATTGATGCAAGCCCCATATAGGTACAGTTACTATGATTATCTGTTTACCACTTATACACACAGACACACACATATAGTACTGTGGTATATATGCTTTAATATAGAATATAGGATAATAGGATATAGGATATATATATATATATGATACAGAATATATCATAGAATATAGAATACAGAATATATAATATGTCATACATAATGCAGAATATAAACAAACATATAATATAAATATCTAATATAAATAAATACATAATAGTTTAATGTATCTTTAAAAGTTGCTTAGCAAAGCAGCTGAATTTTGCTCTGTGAATTTACAAAACTGTAGTTATATTCATCTCTTCAGATTAGGAAAAAAAACAAAACCAGTTAAGCACCATGAAATCACATCTAGAAAATATCCAAAACAACCACAAACATAAACTCCAGGGCTTCACTAGATTTCTTGCTGCCTGAGCGGAGATAGGCACATTGCTGTTCATTTTTAGTATGACTGTATATTATCCAAGAAGCAATGCTATGGCTTATGGGCCTTTGAGCTTTAGTAATTATTGTCTATAAATCAATGTTACCACGTTTATATATATGTTTGCTAGCATGCCATTTATTTCAGTATAAGGTATGTGAATACAGTGCATGCATATTTGTATGTACATGCACATACAAGCAGATACACATGTTTATGCCCATGTTTAAAACTGAGTTTCTTGTTAAGGAAAATGTTAACAGTATGGATGCTGGAACAGACTGTGTTCACACCATTCCAAACGAGGCTGCAAGTCATAGGGCCACATGCTGTGTTTTTAAGAAACCTGATTTATTGCCAGCACACATTAACACATGTGGACCATATGACTATTATTGTATTTGCTTTTCTTTTAGGTTGTCTCATTAAGACTTGCATATAATGCAGAAATGAGCATGTAAGTATGTGTTTTGGGGGGAGGCGTGCATGCACGTGTATTGAGGAGGACAAAAGCTCAGTAAAGCCTTCTTTAGAATGGTCCGAGTTGTCTTCTCTCTTCATCTTTCATAGCTCCGGATTTATAATTATCTCTTTGCCAAATATATCTACTGAAGAAGTCAATATGAATAACTAGCACATCAATGTTCACAGAAGTCCAGGCTAAAGGAATATGGTAGATATGATACACATAAAAATGTCTATCAATCCACATTAATTTAGAGCTGTCATTTATTCTAACATGTTGGATTATAATTTATTTAGCTCAGTGTGCGTGGGGAAAGGATATTAAACAAATTGATAATGTGGAATGTGTTCCTTGCCTTGGTTAGATGTCTGGTAACAAAGCCCCCCTTCTGTACCTTTACAACAATAAAAGAAAAGCAGAACTTTTGCATGCATACACATAATAACTATAAATGTTTCTGAACTATGCATTAAAACATGTCCGATAATCAATATTTTCATGTAATTTAAAATTATTGGGACCACATTTATTTTTAAATACTTTATAATTTAGATTTTCATTAATTGAGACAGTTTTTTTCTACCCTTATCTGTTCTACGTACCCTTTTCTACCATTTCTCCCTAGCTCTGATATGCTGTGTTAAGCAACAGCTTTGAGAATACAGACAGGTAGCCAGGGAAGGCACACTACAGCTGCAGAGAGGTGCCACCATTTTTGAGTCAAAATTTTCTGTTTATTCAGGGGATTTTTCCATGGGATAAATCAATTTCTAAGTAATAATTAGAAAAACTAGAACCTGAAGATAAAAAAGAAAGAAAGAAAACATAGCTGTCCATAGCTATGCTACTAAAAAGAGTACATAGTTTTCTTTTTGTTTAGTTTTATTAAAGGGCCAATATCCCTGGTGCTTCATATTATCTGGGGAAAAAAAAGTGAAAAATGAACAAGTCATGGATTTTCAGTGCTCTAATGACTTATACTAATGTATTCCTTCATCTAAATACAGATTTCTATTTAAAATTCAGCATGCAGGGGTATTATGAATTCCAGTTTAATGGATTCCAAATAATTGCCCTTTAGAAATGATGAATAGCTGTTTAAATCCACTGATAAGAATATACTATTTCTCTCCGAACAATAGGCTTTCCACATTAACTGTGTCATATGCGCCTAAAATTAGTTTATTAATTTTTTATTGATATGCAAAGCCCAAACTGATGACAGATGGAACGTAATCCTTTGCTGAGAGCCCCCAACTTGCCCCCTAAAATGTTTGTTGTTATTCTTGCGAAGGATGAAGGAGAGCTCTGGGCAATAACCCTTAGAAAGGAGGCCAGACCCATGGAAGGCAGATGCTGCCTTTTTCTTTGAGTTTTTTGGTTTGTGCAGTTCAAAAAAGATGTTCTTCCAAGGTGGACATAATTACCAGTGATTCCTAAACCCTACAAAGACAAAGCTTTTTAAAGTTCCTGGTCCTCATCACATAATGCCCTCAAGAAAGACTTCCAGGACTTGTTCTTCACTTTAAAAGGAAGCCTAACCAAGAGAAACAGTCTTATTCAAAATAAAAACACATGATTCATTTCCCTTATGTGCAGTCACCCTTGGGTGGTTTTTTTTTTGTTTGTTTGTTTTTTTAACTTTATCCCTGAGCAGAATGGATGGTTTTCTATGGTAGTTAACAAACCAAATAATACTCTGGAAGTCATGAACAGATTAGCTGCAATAAACACTATCCTAGCTTGAAGTAAAAGGCATACATTCATTATTGGAGTCTCAATGTTATCTTTGTTTGTAAACAACTATATTACATTATAGAATCTATAGCATTACATTTCTTTGATGTGTACAGTTAGGAAAAAGTGAATCTGAGCTGTTTCAAAACCACGTTACAATAAAAGATCCAAGGGAAACATGGAATCACGTATTATTTAAGCTATTGATAAGAAGTGCCTTCAACACCTTTGATTTTATGCCTGTCACTTTGCAAGAAAATCCTATGGGGAAAAAAATCTGTGTTTCTCCCAAAATGAAAAGCAAAATAAAATAATTTATGGGAACCAAAATACACTTAAGAATTTATCTGATTCTTTGTTCCCTTTTTTTGGCTTTTGAAGTAATTATATCTAGTGTAGTATTTATTTTTTTCTAAAATAAAATGAGAATCTATGAATAGGTCATGAATGGTATAAAGGTAGTAGGTAGGTAGATACGTAGTTAGACTGACTTTGTTACATAAACACACGTAAGTAAAGCAAAAGCGAAAAAAAAAAAAAAGCGATTTCCAGCTTTTGTGCCTAGCACAAAATCCAGGAAAACACAGACAACAACAACAAAAAAAACCCCTCAGATTTATCACCACTCCCTGTCATCAGTATGTATATTCATTCCTGTAAGAGATGCTAGTTAGGGTACAAATGAAAAGGAAAAGGAAAAGCTCATTTTATTTTGTAGTAAGTGAGTAAATAACACTTTCCCTAATTTTATTATTTCCTTTCCCTAAATTTTATCCAAGAGGAGCAGGAGATGGAGAGAGAGGAAAATACATTTTCACATATCAGAGCCACTAATATGTAGGAGAAAGGGCAAAATCTTCTATCTTTTCAGCACACTTGTGTATAAAATCCTGGGCTGCCGTTAACTTGAGGTTTTTCTTTCTCTCCAGCAGAAAATAAGTGCCCCTTTTCTCCAGGCCTTGTCTACCTTCCCCTGGGATCTGCTGCCCTCACTCCACACCAGTGGTACCCAGAGAAGAATGGGCCTCTGTTTTCCTGCCTGCCTGCAGATTGCATCCCTTGCTCCATTCAGCCGGCGTTCAGGTCTGCTAACTGCTGCTGTACAACTTATCTTTCATGCTCTAGTGACAGGTTTTCTGAAGCCAGACGGTTTCTGAAAAGAGGGTCTATTTGCATAAACAATGCCATGCGAGGAGGTCCACTGGAAACAAAATCAAAATTCACTCAAGCAAATCTTCCTAATCAATTCTTTTTTTTTTTTTTTTTTGTAACTAACACCTCCTAAAGTTACCATCTGTACACTAAAATATGGCTGAGTGTTTGAAGAATTCTTTTTCTCCATTTCCTGTGTGTCCAGTTTACACAAAACAAGCCAAAAACATATCTTATTTTCCAAGTTAGCCTGAGCAGAATCCGTAAATAGACTATGGTATGTGGGATGAAGAATGCATTGTGTGTTAAACACGGGTAGGAGGCCAGCTGTGCATCTGCTAGCCAGAGCCTTCCATTCGATTTGTCAGAGGAGCCTCAGCGTGATGCACACCACGGCCAGAAGCTGCCAGGGCCGAGCCCTCTAGTGCAGGTCAACAGGCACAGAGCTGCCTCTGCACGGAGGATCACACAGGAAACGTGCACCTCTGCTCCCTTCAGCCTCCCTTCGTATCCTGCCCATGGAAACAGAGCAAATTATGGTACCAACAACCTTAAAGCAAACTAAAATGAGCAGTTTGGACAAGCCTGCATAAACAAAATGAAGAGGAACATGATGAACCAGCCACATCAGTGGAAAACCAAGCCTGGGATTTTCAGTATCTTCGAGCAAATTCAGCTTTAAAGGGGATACTTAATCGCAATTCTCAGAATTTTTCACTTAATAAAAATCTGAGGGCAAACTGTGTGCCTAGGTAGGCAGGATCTACTAGGCTCTTCTATCTGAAACCAGGGGTGCAATTCGGCTTACATCTTTGCTTGGCTTCTTGGAGACAGTTAACATTATGACTTAGTAGTTACATAGGAAAAGCAGAAATTCTTCCATCTTTTCCTCTCTTTTGCCTTTGTCTAGTATCAAACATAATCTAGTATGCCACTGGCCTCCTGTATTGCCCAATCTGGAGTGCTGTTTTCTCCCTAAAAATGTCAGGATTGTGACCTGTAAATACTACTTCCCATAAAAAAGATAGAAGATTCCTTGGGAAAATGGCTGACTGCAGATCTGAGGCAGGAAATATACAAAAAGCATAGATATCTTGTCACTAACAAAAAAGAAGAAGCTTCTTTATCAAATGATTTAGCAGCCAATCTGGATAAACTCTTACCAGCCAAAAATGGAATAAATTTAACCATCAGTGAAGATGAAATCTGCCTTAGCATGAAAATCAAGTATACTCCAAATTGTGAGTTTGTAATGATACCAAAAAAAACTATTTAATACTTGGTCACCTTTGGAGAATGCTAAGAAACCACTTCATTATTATGAGAACTGGCAAGTAAAAGGAAAAATGAAAGCAATTATCTTGCCTTTCTTTGTATAATCAGTACCACAGGGGGAAAAAAGAATTGATGAGAAGTTTCTTTTTACAGAAATAATGAATTCAGGACTTTTGCACAGTGTGGGCCCTGTGGAAGAGGGGGTCTGGTACTGACTATGACTGGCTAATTTTATTACTTCCTAACATCACCCTTAGTGAAAGCACGTAATTCCACCTTGAAGTCATCTGGTCAAAACAAACCAACCAATAAAAAGCAAAATTGAACTTGAATCTTCTCAAGTCTTTAGATATAAGGGAAGAAAGAGACTGAGGAATATGACAAATGATGCCACAGGGATAAAATGGGGGAAATCCAGGTTGTTCAAAACTCCACAAGACAAATGATCTGGATTCTTAAAAAAAAAAAAAAAAAAAAGAAAGAAAAAAAAGAAAATTGAAATGGGGCTGACTGGATCAGAAAGTGGCCTAAGAGACATACACATCCACAAAGGGACCTGATTTGGATCTCAACTGAAAGTTATCTGTTAATTAATTAGTTAAGTCAAATTAAATGAAAATAAAAATTAAAGTAAATTAATAATAAGGCAATCCGGGAAATGTGAACTTGACTAAATATTCACTGATCTTAAGAAATTATTAAGTTTAAGTGTAATTAAGGTATTCTGGCTATGTATTTAAACATTGATCTTTAAGTTTTAGAGGTATTTATGGAAATATATGCAGATGAAATAATATTACATTTGAGATTAACTTCAAAATAATTAGGATGGGGCAGGGTGTTTGCTGGAGTAGAGATGAAACAAGATGGACCATGACTCAATAATTAGTAAAGTTGGGTCATGTGTGAACCAAACTTATTATGCTATTTTTTTTCTACTTGTGTACATATTTACATTTTTACCCAATAAAAACTTTAAGAAAAGAATATTAAGACTCACTTAATGAGTGGGCTTACAAAAACAGGTACTATTTTCCCCAATGAATTTTCAAAATCCTTAATTCTCATGACTAAGATGTGGGATTGGGTTAGAAATGGGGGAAGAGGATAGTCTAGACCAGAGGTTCTCAACCTGTGGGTTGCAACCCCTGTGTAACAATGAAAATACATCCTGCATATCATATATTTACATTACGATTCATAACAGTAGCAAAATTACAATTATGAAGTAGCAAAAAAAATAATTTTATGGTTGGGGGTCACCACAACATGAAGAAGTATCTTAAAGAGTCACAGCAGTAGGAGACATTAGGAAGGTTGAGAACCACCAGTCTAGACAAATATTTGCCCACCTTTGAAAAACCAAGCATTTATAACACATACAAAAAACTAATATACCCAAAGACAAAAAACACCACTTAAGAAACAATTTTTAAAAATCTTCTCTTTTAATCAAAACATTTATTATTATATTAATTATACTAATTATTTATTAACTTAAAGCATTCAATTAGAACTGTTACAACTGTGGCAAATCTACACATTAAAATGCATAAACTCATTTAGTGTAAGATTTCTGGAGGTATTTTATATTCATTTATACCATCTTTAGAATTTTCTGCACACCAAGATTTGAATATTATTTTCACATTCTTTAGGCACACATATGTACATAGTTGTACTTCTTACTCAAAATCTATAGAACAATAAATTAATATATTTACATTAAATGAAATATTTCTTTTTAAAATAAGCTTTGCTCTATAATAATAGTATCAATAAGAACAACTAATATTGAAAGTTTCATAAATTACTTCATCTCACTTTGTCTCATTTCATCCCAGCAGCATGGGGAATTAGGTATGAGAAGAGACAATTTTCCATGGGTCTCCCACATGTCTGTGCCTCTTGAGGGCAGAGACTCTGATAGCCCTTCCTTATGTGTCTTTTTTTCAGCAGAGGGCAAGTTAGTTTTTCATCCAGCATAATAAATACAATGTCTCTTCCAGCAGCAAAGATTGCACAGCTTTCAGCCACCTATTATAGATTGGGGCTTCCTAAGGCCTGAGTCCCTCAGCTGTGACACAACCCACGATGTGTACAGTGTCCACCTGGCACCTCTGTGTCACTCTAGTGGGACTTCACAGGCATGAGAACATGAAGCTCATCTGCCTACTGTACTTTGAGTGACAAAGTTCTTCTCCTTTGACCCAGAAGTCTTACATATTTTTCTTACACTGATAAAATTATAGTAGGCTAAATTGTTAAAATCATAAGACTGTGTGAAAGTTTTTGGCAACAAGGATGGGATGCTGATGAATGCATGACTTCTTGGAAAGAGAAGGAAAGTGCCTATGGCTAAAGTTGGGAGATAAGAGACTATCTGGAATCCAGAAGTAAATTCTCTTGTCCCAGTGGGGATAAAGGTTTGGGAGAAGTAAGGATCCCTCTACCTGTTAATGAATGTCTAGAACTTGAGCAGTAAGAAACAGCATCTAAAAGAAAAAAACAAACAAACAAACAAAAAAAAAAAAAAAACCGAATGGCACTTTAGTTGTTGCACTCTCTCCCAGAGAAGAGAAGAAAGAAGAGTTAAGATGTCCCCAAACTCATGTTGGGCTCTGCGTGGACAGATGCATCGGCAGTTTCCTGGGCTGAGCCATGAGCAGCCACCGTGCCTTGCTTCCCAGCTTGGAGCTACTACTCTCTTCCGCAGGACTCTCTTCACCAGCTTTCTCCCTCAAACTTAGCTCTTTAAGGAGAAAATAATTAGGCTTTGAGCTGAAGTTCCCCTCCCCATGGGAGAATAAAGAAAATCTGAATCTGTCAGAGTATGCAGGGAAACTCTGAAGAGTAGAAGGACTCCAAGTTTAATGAATTCATCACACATAGGCACCAAATCAAAATCAACCTTCCAACCTGACCACTGAAGGAAGAAGTATTAAGATCCACCTGAGGTGGTTTGGGAAGCATTCACAGTCTTAAGGGCAGAGTCGCTGCCAGTCCTTTGCTGTGGTCTATCCTTTCAAAGATATTTGTGTAGTGAACAGCTTTGGGAGATAGAGGTTATGTTTTCCTTTGTTTTATAGGTGAGTTTGTTTACTGTCCAGCAGTACAAATATAATGTCTCCTTGTAGAGCACAGTTTTTCTCCCAGTTGAGAGGTTAATATAACCCTGTGAGTGGTTTGTTGATGCCAAATTCACGACTTCCAAATTGCTTCTACATCTAAATGCATAGGTGAATTGATGAGTAACAGGCTTCATTTCTTTGCCTCCTTTGAGTGTCAAAGGAGCTTTTTTTGATTGAGAAGAGCAGTAAAGGGAAGAATAGAGCAGTAGAAGGCGTATAGTGGGGTAAATTCCCCTGTTTTTTGTCACCAGTGGCTGGCTCAGTATTTAGCACAAGGGCCTTTACCTCGTAACATCCAGAGTTTTCACCATGTAGATAAGACCCTCTTAGACAGTATTCCAAAAGCCTTGGTCTCAGTAGCCTTAAGTATTGTCCATTTAAAATTTAGGGGGATGATGACCCAGTAAATTTTCTTGACACTCTGTAATTGGATTCACAACATGCAATCCCTCTAGCAATCAAACTGCCCTCCATCAGCTTCCACCACTATGAAGCAGGTCCAACTTATTGGAACCTTTGAGCAGTATGTCTCTCACTTGCCCATGCTACTTGGTCCTCTACTTTGGCTAACCCACAAATTAGCATCCTGTGAGTGGGAACCAAACCAAGAGGCTGAACAACAAGCTGTGGCATGCTCCCTCCCTGGAAGGCCCCACAGTCCTAATGACTTGAGATTCAAGTTTCTATGACTGATGAATTTTCCTAATGCTCCTGGAAAAGGGAGGCATCATCCATTTGAAAGGTTCCTTGGAGGTGGGACTTGTCATCTCTGTGACACCACTTTGCTAAAGCAACTCTTAGTTTGCCATCAGGCTCTTGTCAAAGCTAAATGTCTGAACCATGGAGGGCCTGTGGCTCTTCAGCCTCTTGTCCCTGTTTGGGGTTTGGTCAACTCAGATGCCATGACTAATGAAATAGAAAAGGCAAAAAGAGTCTTGTTTGTCAAATTAAAAGGATATATTCAAGAATATATGTGATAGTGCATCTTAGAATGGGTACAGGCGAAACTTACTAAATGCAGAATACAAATGCCTGCATACAGTAACTAAGAAAATGCCATGAAGGCTACGCTGAACAGTTTGATGAGAATAATTCAGATTGTATATGAAAGCAGCACATTGTACCTCTTGATTGCACTAATGTACACAGCTATGATTTAACAATAAAAATAAATAAATAAATAAAATGCAAACTCAAAAAAAAAAAAAAAAAAAGAAGAAGAAGAAGAAGAATTTATGTGGTCTGGCCCAGATGTATTTTTGTTTTATGTGAAAATGTGTCAGTTATTGCAATGGGCTGAAATGTATCCTTCACTCTGCAGCTGATGCAAAGCTGGAAATGCGATAGGGCCCATTCTCTGAAGAGATGAACTGGACTGAAGCTGCTGATCGGTTCAGAACTCCCAGACTGTCTTCATTGTTAGCATACCAGAGATGGCCCAAAGCCATCTAGATAGACTAGTGACAAGGAGGACTTGACATTTCTGATGCAGAGGTGACTACTGCACACAAAACTCATGCCTGCTACTACAAATTGACCCATCTCTCCTGCCTCCCAGTGAGGGAGGCTGAATCACATGAGCCATTGCTGACAGTATGGCTACATCTGACCTCTGGCCACCTCTGAAGGTCATGGGTGGTGCGTGACCACTGCTAAACTTTTTCAGGTTAGAGTGCAGCTGTTCCAGTCCAATCCAGACACTACTGTGGCTGTTGAAATGAATCTGTGTTGTGGTGTTGGCTTTCTGGGCCATTTTCATCCTGACAGTGAAGCACCTTAATCATAAAATTAGTTAAGCAGTGGGGTCATAGTTCAAAGTATGCAATGGACTTACAATGCACCTGATTTGAGTGGTAAACCAGCCTCCATGAAAATTGACTTGAAAATATTTCTGTCCACCTCCTTTATCACATCCTGGTCCATAGAAAGGAGTATGGCAATTTAGTCACTGAATACGACTGTTTCCACTACCCTCTCTTCTCAGCAGGTAATGATAAGGATGAAAGAAGTTGGAAATAAGATAGATACATGTTGAAATTTTAGGATTCTGCAGTGGCCATGCTTGCCATTATGTCTTTGTTTCCTGGTTCCGCCTGGTGTATATACTCTCCAAGCAGAAGCCTGGCCATGGGGACCTAGAGCACTTAAGATTAATCATGATTAAATTTTGTAAAAATGACTGTTCCTCTTTCACCTGTCCCTTCCAGAGGAAAGGTTTGGGTGTGAGTTGGAGATAATGAAAACAAAATGTAAGGTTACAGTTACTAGAATATAACACTCCAATTTTATGGCAATGGAGGGAGAGCAAACCTAGCAACATGGAGCAGAACATTATAGATTTGAGATGTACGGGGGATACCGGGTCACTGATGATCTTCCATCTTTCAAAATTGGGCCTGGACCCTTCATCCTGAACAAAGATGCCTTCGTGTGGCTCTCCTAAACTGCTGCTGGTGCCTTAAATTTAACTGATTTATGAGTCTATCATCCCCTATCAGAGACAATGACCATGATTTCATTGTCTTTCCTCTTAACCTTGCCTAAAGTCTTTTGGAAAAAGCAGATGGCCTCAGTTCCTGCTCCTCCCATGCAAGACACCTCCAGATGTCTCCCCACCCCCTACCAAGGCCTTCTGTGTCATTCCAAGGTACAGACGAATGCCACCTGGGTGGTGCTATGGATAAACAGGACAGATGGGACCAAATGCTTTCAAAAATCAAGGACTAGATTCAATTACTAGAATCAGAAATCCTAAGAACTCCTAGCCAGTCAGGAAGCTACCTTAAATGTTTTGCCATCCTGTGCCTGCTGAATAGCAGGTACCACTAGGGATATCCTAACAATTGTAAACAACACTTTCCTTTTCATCACCATATGTGTCCTTGGGATTGTACCTCTCATGTGGAAGTGAGGCAATCCAGTTACAGAAGGCAGTACAAAGTCGTTTTTTTCCTTGACTTTAGTTAAATTTGACCAATTACACCATATTGACCCTGGAAGAGATCCAGGTCAGCCTCAACTCACTGGCCAGATTTTTTATAAATGATACATGGACTTCTCCCTTGCAGGGGAAGGCAGAATCTGTGCCATCACTAACACATCCTGCTGCACTTGGATTACTGCCCTGTATCTAATAGAAAAGTTAACATAGAAACTTACGGAGAAAAACCACCTGGCTATCTAAGGTAGACCCCGGTGGTCTCTGAGCTTTCTTTAGCCAGTTGAGTCTAGGCCCTGGACTACGGGCCATAGTGGAGGTCAATATTGAATTGGCTTCATTCTGCTGGTTGGAATCCCGTGGTTAGGAGCCTTATTCAATGCTGTATAAGCAAATTGAATGAACATACCTGGTCCCAGACTGTCAGTCAGATTAATGAGAGTGACTGACCAAGTGATATAGTCAAAGAAAAATTTGCTGAAAGCTGAAATAGCATAAAAGTGAGAGGTAGCTACTGGGAGTGTGCAAGGGTTATGTGGTGTGGGAGAAAACATTGATAAGTACCTGATGAAATGTAAGTTTGTACTGAGGGGTCACCTTGCTTACAGAAATTTTATATTGTAAACATTTATTAGTAAGTTGATGATTTGGACAATGAAGTGGCTTTGTTCATAGAAAACGTAGTGAATAAAGGTTAGATTCTCAGGCTAGCATACAAATGCTCATTTCACCCTATCTATGATTTAAACAGGGCATTGTATATTTGGTTTTAAGTAGTTTTCTGACTTTTTTATTGGATGTATTTGGACGTATAAACACAGGTTTTTATTTTAGCCATGTCGTATGGTATGCGATCTGAAAGATTACCATTGAGAGTTGACCACAATTTACCTGATTTTTTTCCTATGAAATTGTATGCACCATAGAAAGCACTCTTTACCTTTACCATAACTCCAGGACTCAAAATACAGAAGAGACTGGTCACACAGGTGTAAGAAACACTCGCGATCCCCATGATGGTTCTGGGAAGTGACAAAGAGAAAAAAAAAACTCAGACAAACACTTCTCTCTTTAGCATTTTGGAGCACCCCTCTCTAGAATGTACCAGCCGTCCACAGGCACAAACGCACAGTCTGGTATTTCTGGTTGGGGGGAAGTGCTCTCTATTTTAGAATTAGCAGAAGGTTACCAGAGCTGGAGTTCAGTGGAAAAGACAATCAGGCCTCAAACAGAAAAAACGTTTTTGTAGGCCATCATTTCTTTAACTGAAGATTATTTCTAAAATTCTATTTAAACTAACCTTAATTTGTTCTTCTTCATGATAGATAATTCTATATTGGAAGTAGGTTTCAAGGTTAAGCCGTTTTTACTGTTTTTACTGGAACAAAATCTCTAATATGACACTGAAAAAAAATTAATAATAAAGGAAGGTAAGATGTTAACAGTAGTGGTTCTGAAACAAGGTCAGAATAATGAGTATATCCTCAGAGAGGAAATAACATGCAGGGATTGATATTTTAATTACCTCAACATGTTCATCTACTGCCACTTTAAAAAATGATTTTTCCTGAAGTGTTCAGAGAGTTGTTCTTAACTTTCTTTATTGCAATGAGGAGCAAAGAAATTTTACAGGGACTTTCCTCCAAGAAGCATCCACACAGTAAGAATTAATAGTTACATAGTATATTTTGCATTGCAGAAGCTGTCCTACTATATCTTTGATATGCATGGAATCATTCAAGCATCAAAACAAGTCTACCAGGTAGGTTATGTCATTAGATTCATTTTTCCAATGCAGAGACTGTGACACAGATAATTTGTCAAAGGTCACATACCAATAAAAGGAAGAACTGGGATTTGAACCTAGGCAGTGTGGCTCCCGAGTCAAGGAGAATCTACAGTGAATGCACTAAGGTGTTTTATACACAGATATACATAGACATACAGAAAATTGAGTCTATTAATACAATTCAAAAGGTTTCACTCAAGTCTCAAAGCCCAGATTTTTAAAAATCTAAGAACAATTCAACATTATCTATTTTAGGATATTTGAAAAATATAATGCCATCATCAGAAGCCCCTGTTTTCTAAAGAATAGGATGAAAAAGAAAGTTGAACAGACTAATGGTTGACATCCCACTGGTGACATAGAGGACATAGATAAATGGCATAGTTTCTCCTAAACAATCAAATCCTCAGAATTTCTAGGTAGCAATTATTTCTCCGATTTTACAGAACATAAAATTTTACAGAATGTTTTCAGTGTCTTTGGCCTAAAGATCGGGTGACCTTTCTTTCCTTCAGTTTCATAAATCATCCAGCAAACCAATGCTAATGTTCTGTCCATTCTCCTCTTCTGGTAATGTCAGGTTCGCTGATGAAAGCATGCTGGGAATATCCCAGTGATGGTATGAGTTTTTAGTTGTTTTAAATTATTATTATTTTTCCTCTTATATTTTTAAAATGTAAAAGCAGCTAAACAGAGGTCAATTGCCCTCTGACCTCCCCTTGTAACATTCCCCTCCTTCCTCTCTGCTCTGGCCTTGGCCACATTGGCCTTCTCTCTGTTTCTCATTGTACCAGCCTCATTCCCTCCTGCTGGGCCTTGGGCTTGCTCACCCCTCTGCCCAGCAGCCCTTCCTTCTCATTGTCCAGGACTCTGTCAATGTCACGTCCCTAGAGAGAGCTTTCTTTAGTGTATACATAGTAGATTTAAGGCCTGTTAGACGGGGACTTTGGGGATTGCGTCTGTCCCATGAGCTTGATTGTCACCTATGTGTAGAACAGTCTGGTCTATAGTATTTATTCTATAAATAAATAGATGTTGAGTATCTCTGTATTTTGCCAGATCTCATCTTGCTACAAACCTAAGCACTCTAAATGGGCAGCTTGGATTTCATAGGAGGATACAAAAATAAATGGTCAACCACATTTGCCATCTATTTTTGTCACTTTGAAGCAAGTTTGGAAATTAGACTATCAGATGGTCTAACTTCTGTTTTTCTCCTTCATTTCTCTTCATCATTAATGTCTATAATGCACACATCAGCACCTAGTCATCCAGTTTCATTGGCCAATGCTATAAAATGCTTGCGTCTGTGAACAGCTCAAACACTAAACGCACATCAGTTAGGCAATCTTTTTTCTCTATAGAGCAGCTTTTCCTCAGGCACAGCTTTTTAAAGAGACTCAAAGAAATTTACTTATTGATATGAAACAACAGAAAATTATAAGTTTTAGGTTTATGTTGATTACAGCCAATTGGGGAGGAAAGAAGATCGTTTGTGGCCAACTTATTGGGACCTTTGCAGGAGCACAAGTGGACGCTGCATTACCGCTACCTAATCTTATAACTTGGAAATTAAATCAGCAATGTGAAGGAGAACTGAAGAGTCAATGGAGATAGCCATTAAGCTTAAATCGCATGTGTCTGGATGCAAAAATAAACTTTTAAAAATTACAACATGCACATTTCTCCTTTCAGTTTGCAACTGGTCAATTGCCACAATTATTTTTATTCTGTTTCATTTTAAATAGTAGTCTCATAGCCTAATGCATCTGGCATCCAACTGCAAGTTGACAAAGTATATATAATGACTCTTAAAATGGCTCTCAAGAAAAATTCTGTCATCCCTATAATCATCTCATTCATGCTGAAGGCATACTACTGTCTTTTGGGGATATTCAAATTTGTGAAACATGCAAAAAAGGAATGAAACGACACTTTTGAGAAGCTGCTGCTCAGAGAACAATTACTTATTACAGCATTTATCTTGATAGCATATGACAAAGGATCTTACTTTTTTTTTTAATTAACCAAGCAGAGTGTTTTCCCAGCAATATTCCCAGTCTCATTAATCTATCAAAATAGGAATCAGATAAGGGTCGATTTGCTTAGATAATTTATATTTTTCCAAATTACAAAAGTTTGTGAGTTCTTAATTTCAATATTTTAAAATTTTATTTATAATTTTCTTTTGTGTTTTTTTCAAAAATTCCGTAACCATGCCTCTAGATTGTACCCATCTCAGGAATTGTTAAAATGGACCTGCAACTCTTTACTTTTCAAATTCGTTTCTTGCAAATTATGATAATTCAATCTTAAATTTCTATTAGCAGGTTTTTATTTCCTTCTCCAACTTGTTTTACTTTCTGAAGCCTTAGGTCTTAAATCTTTAAATCTAAGCACGTTGTGAATCTTCAGAAAAACATGACAACAAATTTAAAATGTCACAAGCAACAAAATGGGGTTCTCCGTTGTATACCTTTGTCACTAGAAGAATAGAAAGAAGTTGAAAATTGGGATCTGTTCTAAACCCATCTTTTGTTCAAAAAATGGCAGTGAGATCTCACACAACTGAAACAAAACTAATAGTGATATTTGCATTATGCAACAGCACAACGTACAGTCTCACAGGTAAACTTCACATTTCTGTGAGATAGGAAGGGCACATGTTAGTATTCCCATTTAAAGGATGGAGAAATTGAACCAGGAAATGCTTGAATACACGGCAAAAGGCCACACATCTTGGAAAATTGTGAAACCTGCACTAGGACCCAAGAATTCTCATTTTTTGTGTGTGTGATTTTTTTTTTTTTTTTTTTTTTTTTAATATCTGCCATTCAATCCTAAGAATTCTCATTTTTAAATTCTGGTTCAGTTTCCACCAAAGGATTCTGATCCAAATTTGAAAGACATTTTTTCTACTTATAATTTTAATAACTTAAAGTTAAGCAACTTATTTCCCATGTCACTTAAATAAATCCACAAAAGCAAACAATACTAAGGGTCCAGTTACAGTCATCATTTTAATTTTAATTTTTTGCAATTTAGTTGCTTTTATAAATTCAATCATCTTTCTAATGTAAAGGTTAGAAAAGACCCTTTAAAATATTAAGGCTTTTGGAATATATGTTTAGTCACTTATGTGTATAAACTTATTGATTTAAAGTTAGAATATTTTTAGTATTGCTTAATTTATCTACTTTTCTTGCAAAGTGGATAGCATTCAGACAAGAATGTATTAGGTACTGGATAAGATATCTTTTTAAAACCTCTTACTGAGATTCTATTGGGACTGGTATATAATTGAAAACACTTAGCAGAGTAGTTCAGGGAATGTTGCCAAGGAGTGAATAAGAGAATCCCATTTCATTTTTAAATGCCAGACAAAAGTCACCTAAAATGATGGTAACAGTGGTTAGAAGACGGAAGGAAATTGGGCTGGGGGAAGGCATCATTTACATAAGGTGCTTTTTATCTAAAATTTTCTTTCTTTTGTTGAATTTGACAATTTACCAGCGCCTTTTCAGAAGTGTCTGACATCCCTTTTAATTAAGCGGCAAGCAGTAAGAAATGACAGGCACTGTGTTTCTGGAGTATTAATGTGTATCTCGAGTGCATTCACTCCCTCAAGAAGAGTTCTAATTCTGAAGAAAGCATTTAGCCCTGTCTCCTATAGGATGCTAACTTTAAATAAAATTGCAAGGATTTATTTATTCATTTAGGTTAAATCTCTCTTCCTTCTACCTTAAATAAGCAATATCATTTTATGCTACAGAAGAGTCTGATTCTTTTGTGAAAGTTAGGATGCCATGTATTTCCAAAACAATAACTTAGAAGCCAACATCTAATGATTTTATAAAAGCCAGAAAATCTTTATGATTAAATAAAAGTGTCAATTCTGAAAAGTAGGACTGCCCTGCTAAGGTTAGATTATGTCCTCTAAGAGTTTGGTCCTGGTTCAGTAAGGCATACCCAGTTATATGTAGGAAGGAAAGCCCACAGACATTCTACGTTTATGTAATTTGTTATCCTCCCATCAGGGCTCATTTTTCTCTTACCAGGTCACTGGTAGTTCTCATCTGATCTTAGGCTCCTCCTCAATGTCCAGTGCTCTCAGTTTAACACTTCAGCGGGCTTCCCTCTGCCTCTTGCCTTTGAGCTTTGTTTTCTGCACACAGATCAATGTTTCTTTCCACTGGTTTATTCAGAGAGAAGGACAGAAACAGCATGGTGGACAGAAAGTATCAGAGCTTCAATGAAAAGGGAGGGAGAAAAACATTCACTCTGCAAATATGGAAAGAGGAGTAGTCGTTGTTCTATTGTCTTCTCACATTAAGCTCCCATGACTACTAACCATATGTAATTCAGTTCCAGTATTCTTGTATTATTGTAATATCATCCCTCAATGATACTACTTTGAGTAGATGTTTTTGTCACCAGAAAATATTGACTAAGAAAAGATGCTGTCTATTTCAAACACAAGTTTTACTAAGTGATCCCTCTACATGATCTAGCTGGAATAATCACTGATTTTCTATTATTCACTAACTTACAGCTATTTTGGTTATTATTGACACTTCAAAGAACTAAGGTTTTCTGATAAGTGAAACAATGTGATATTATTAACATTAATTATATTAGTTCATCTGGAAGTTTGAAATATACTGTAATTTAAATAGGCATCACTCATTTAGCTTTTTCTTGGTAGATCCTTCCATGCATAAAACACTGTCTCTGAGTGGAATTGTTTGTCAAATTGTTGTTATTCATAACCACAGTCAATCCTACCCTTGTATGAAAGCCACGACACAAGGGTAGCAAGGATTTTTGAGCAGAAGATTTCATTTCAGTTTATTGCTATGGACATTTGCCATGGGATATTTTGGCTTCCACACAGCTTCATCTGTTGATTTCACAGCAGCTCATGAAATTTGCAGCTTTCCTGAATATATTGCAGAAGTGGGAATTAAAGAAGTTTCTCTGCTTTCTGTCCTCAAGTGAGTCACGTCTCTAATGAGGGTACCAGGTACAATGCCTGCTGAAAATCACAGAACCAGGCATTCTACGTACTCATCAAGAAGAACCCACAGGTTCATGTGTCCATCAGAGTATGCAGAAGAGATCCTTATTAATATTTGTAAAGAAACAGAGAAAAATACAATGTCTTTATATAGTCCTTTTAGTTCATTTAGTCATTTAGTACTAAAGACTTTTTCTTCTAGTATTTCTTATAGAATTCACTCATCAGCCTATTTTTATTGATGAGAATTTGGGTAGCTTATAGCCAAGTAATGGATAAATATTTTAATTTTTTTCTTTTCAGGAAAGAAAGGTTTAAAAAATGCGACATCACTTTACAGCCATTACACGGGCAATAACAAGTGTTGGTCAGGATGTGAAAAAAATCAGAACCCTGATAACATTGCTGGTGAGTGTGTACAATGGTGCAATCACTCTTAAAAATTTTTGCAATTATTTAAAATTTAAACATAAAGTTATAATGTGACCTAGTAATTTCACTCCTAGGTATACACCCAAGAGAAATGAAAACATGACCACAGAAAAACCTGTAAACTTATACACCATTATTTATAGAAGCATTATTTTTGTAAGAGCTTAAAAATGGAAACAAGCCAAAATCAATCAACCAATGAAAATAAAATTGTATATTCATGCAAAGAACTATTGTTTGTCAATAAAAAGAAATGAAGTACTGATATATATTACTACATGGATGAATCTTAAAAACATTATGGTATGTAAGAGAAGCCAGTCACAGAAGACCATATTTTATATGATTCAATATATATGAAATGTCTAAAATAAAAGAATCTATTGAAATGGAAACTACATTTGTGGTTGCATAAAGCTAGGGAGTAGGGAGAGAGGAGAAGATAGAAAGTGACAGATATTGGTCACAATTTTATTTTGAGAGGGATAAAAATATTCTAGAATTAGGTAGTGATGGTAATTCTACAACCTTGTGAATATATTAAAAACATTTGATTATATGTACAAAATGGATGAGTTATATATTATGTAAATTACACCTCAGTGAGGATTTTAAAAGTAACTTAAAGTTTTAGCAATTAATGAAGTTTCCGTCACTCCCTTAAAAGTAATATAAATATTACTGCTCATAAATATAAATAACCTGTAAAAATTAGTACTAAATTGAGAAAATAAAAATATAGGCAATAGATTTGGAGAAAATATTTACAAAACATATATCCAATGGACATAAATCCAAAATTTACCAAAAAGCCTCTTAGAATTCAGTAAAAAGACAAACAACCCAACCAAAAAGCAGGCCAAAGTTCTGAACAGACATTTCTGCAAAGAAGATATATAATGGCTATAACCAATGCATGAAGAAGATGCTCCATATCATTAGTCATTAGAAAACTGTAAAATAAAATCATGAGGGAGTAACATTTCACACCTACCAGAAATCGCAAACCTGACTATGACAACTGATAACAACAATGTACAGAAATGGTAACCCTTATACATTGCTATTGGAAATGTAAAATGGCACATCCACTTTGGAAAACAGTTTGGCAGTCTTTCAAAAATGTAAACATGAAACCACCATTTCACTTAGCAATTTCACTCCCAAGTATCTACCCAAGAGAAGTGAAAACTCATATCAACACAAAGATATACATATGAATATTTACATTAGTTTCATTTATAATATACCTAAACTGGAAACAACATAAATGTCCAGTAGTTTTTTCATGGTAAACAAAATGTGGTGTGAGCATATAGTAGAATGGTATTTAGCACCTGCACATCTCATGTCATGTTCATTAGAGAATTCCAAAATACAGCAGAAAGCTTCATCAATAGACTAGACTAAGGAGAAGAAAAAGTCTCTGAGCTTGAAGACAAGACTCTCAAACTAACCCATTCAGTCAAAGATGCAAAAAAAAAGAATACAGAAGAATGAAGAATCACACAGAAAAGTATGTGACTAATGGAGAAAAAGAAAAATTATAAAACCTATTTGAAAGAAGTATTGAGGACAGCTTGCCTTATATAGCCAGATATTCAGATATTTAGATACAAGATGGCCAATGAACACTGGGAAGATACATAGCAAATAGGACATATCTGAGACACATAATCATCAACCTAGCCAAAGTCAAAATGAAGGAGAAAATTCTACAAGAAGTAAGACAAAAGCAACAACTAACCTACAAAGGAAAACATAACAGGGTAACAGCAATAGACTTCTCAGCCGAGACCTTACAAGATAAAAGGAATTTGGTCTCCAATTTTTTTCTTCCTAAACATTACAACTGCCAGCCAAGAATATTGTACTCTGAAATACTGTTTCATAAATAATGGAGAAATAAAGACTTTTCCAGACAAGCAAAACTAAAGAAATTTTTCACTATGAAAGCTGCCCTGCAGGAAATACTAAGAACTTCATTATATATAGAACAACACAGTAGATACCCACCAGTGTAAAAATAGCCAAAAGTTAAAGCTCACAGATCTTATGAAACAAGAGAACAAGAGAAAAAACAAAACAATAGGATATAATCCAAGATGATGAATAGAACAGTATCTCACATATCAATACTGATACTGAATATAGATCGTCTTAATGCCCCACTTAGAAGACATAAAATGTCTAAATGAATGAAAAAAAAACATTCCCCAAATATATGCTGTCTTCAAGAAACACATCCAACTCACATGGACTCACACAGACTCAAGGTAAATAGATGAAAAAAATATCTTTCACTCAAATGGAAAGCAAAAGAGAGCAACAGTTATTGACATTCTCATATCAGATAAAATAGACTTAAAAATTTTTAACCTTTCTCACCAAAGTTTACAAAAAAAGGCAAAGGTTGTCATCATGTAATGATAAAGGGAGCAATTCAACAAAAAGACATAATAATCCTAAGTATATATACACCTGACATAGGAGCTCCCAAATTTATAAAGCAGACTATTAGGTAGAAAAATCAATAAAGAAACAATGGACTGAAATAGGACTTCAGAACAAATGGATCTAACAGACATTTATAGAACATTTTACTCCAAAAGTACTGAATATACATTCTTCTTAATGGCACATGGTACTTTTTCAAGATTAATCATCTCTCAGGCCACAAGTCTCAGCAGGTACAAAAAAATCAAAATCACACCATGTATCTTTCAGGCCACAATGGAATGAAACTAGAAATCAGTTCTAAGAGATACAAACAAATTTACACAAAGTCATACAATTTAAAAAAACTGCTACTGAATGATCCTTGGGTCAATGATAAAATTAAGATGGAAATCAAAAGACTGCTTGCCAGAATAACAAAAGGAACACAACCCAACAAAATCTATGTAATAAGACAAAGCTGTCCTAATGGAAAAATAAATAGCCTTAAATACCAACATCAAAGAGAAAAAAAAGATCCAAAATTAACATTACACCTCATGGGACTAGAAAAAGAAGAGTAGGGCAGCACCCGTAGCTCAGTGGATAGGGTTGTATACACCAGGGCTGGAGGGTCTGAACCTAGCCCAGCCCTGTTAAAATAACAATGACAACTGCAACAACAACAACAACAACAAAAATGGCCTGGTGTTGTGGCAGACAACTGTAGCCCCTGCTACTTGGGAGGCTGAAGCAAGAGAATTGCTTAAGCCCAAGAGTTTGAGGTTGCTGTGAGCTGTGATGCTACAGCACTCTACTGAGGGCGACATAGTAAGACTCTGTCTCAAAAAAAAAAAAAAAAGAGAGAGAGAGAGAGAGAAGAAAAAGAGTAAAACAAACCCAAATCCAGCATGAGAACTAATGGATTAGAAACAAACAAACAAACAAACAAAATCATCAAAAGTTTGACTCTTTGAAAAGATGAGCAAAATTATACACCACTAGCAAGACTAATCAGAAATAGAAAAGACTCAACTAAGTTCAATCAGAAATGAAAAAGGAGATATGGCAATTGAAACCACACAAATACAAAATACCCATGAATATTATGAAAACCTCTATGCATACAAACTAGAAAATTTAGAAAAAGTTGATAATTTCTTAGAAACACACAACCTCCTACACCTGAATCAGGAAGAAATACTGAACAGACCGATCATGAGCAGCCAGTTTAGTATAATTTTAGCAATAATAAAATAAAAAATCTCTCAAAAACAACAAATCCCTGGACCAGACAGGTTCATAGCCAAATTCTGCCAGACCTATAAAGAAAAACTGATACCTATCCCACAGAAAGTATTTCATAGCATTGGGAAAGAGGGAATCCTCCCTCTTTCTATGAAACCAGTATCACCTTGATGCCGAAGCCAAGAAAGAACACAACAAAACCTACAGACAAACAACCTTTATGAACATAGATGCAAAAATCCTCAAGAAAATACTAGCAAGCTGAATTCAACAGCACATCAAAAAGATAATACATCAGGATCAAGTAGGTTTCATCATAGGAAGGCAATGGATTCTTTAACATACACAAATCAAGAAACATAACATACAAACAGATGCAAAAACAAAGACCATATGATCATTTCAATAGATACAGATAAAGTATTTCATAAAACTCAGGATCATTTCATCATAAAAACCCTCAATAAACTAGGCATAAGTGGAACATACCTTAAAATAATAAAATAAAAAAAAACCATAGCTAATGTCATAATGAAAGGAAAAAGTTAAAATCATTCCTCAAGAAAAGGGTGCACACTTTTATCACTTCTAGTCAACATAGTACTGGAATTCCTAGGTAGCATAATCGGGCAAAGATAGAAATAAAAGATGTCCAAACAGATTATCCCTGTTTGCTGATGATATGATCTTGTATTTAGAAAACAGTCAAGAATTCACTAAATGACTCGTAGAATTGATAAATAAATTCAGCAAAATCTCAAGTTTCACAATCAAAGTACATCAATCAGGGGCATATGCTAAAGACAGTCAAGCTGAGAATGAAAACAAGAACTCAATACCATTTACACTAGCTACAAAGAAAACAAATTACCTATGAATATACTTGGCAGAAGAGGTGAAAGATCTCTAAGGAGAACTACAAAACATTGATGAAATAATTGGCAGATGACACAAATGAATGGAAAAATATTCCATGCTCACAGATTGGTAGAATCAACATTGTTAAATGTCCATACTGCCCAAAGTGATTTACATTTACATATTCAATAAAATCCCCATCAAAACACCAATGTCAGATTTTACAGATCTAGAAAAAATAATCCTATGCTTCAGTTGAAACTAAAAAAGAGCCCAAATAGTCAAAGCAATCTTAAGCTACAAAAACAAATCTGGAGTCATAACATTATCTGACTTTCAATTATACTATAAGAATATAGTAACCAAAACAGTATGGTACTGGTATAATAGTGGAGACATAGACCAATGTAACACAATAGAGAATCCTGAAATAAAGCCATCTACCTACAACCAACTAATCTTCAACAAAGCAGATGAAATGTACTGGGGAAGGAATGCCCTATTCAATAAACAGTGCTGGGAAAACTGAATAGCCACATGGAAAGGAATGAAAAAATATATAAGAATATATAATATAATTCATAATAATATAGATATATTCATAATGTATAAGAATTAATTCATGATGAATAAAATACTGAAATGTAAAGTATAAAACAATAAACATTCTAGAAGAAAACCTAGGAAAAATTCTTACAGACATCAGGGTAGGCAAAGAATGTATGACTAGGATCCCAAAAGTAAATACAGCAACAACAAAAATAAATAAATGAGACATAATCCTCTGTAAAGCAAAGGAAATAACAGACTAAAGGGACAATGTGCAGAATGGAAGAAAATATTCTTAAGCTATACTTTCAGTAAAGAACTAATATCCAGAATCTATAAAGAACTCAGAGAAATCAACAAGAAAAAATGAATTAGCTCCATTAAAAAGTAGACAAAGACATGAACAGAACTTTTTCAAAAGGCAATAGAAAAATGGCCAAAAGCACGTGAAAAAAATGCTCAGCATCACTAATCATTAGGGAAATGCAAATTAAAACCACAATGAGATACCACCTTATCCTTATCAGAATGGCCATTAACATCATAAAAAGTCAAAAACAATAGATACCAGCATGGATTCAGAAAGAAATGTTTATACACTGTTGGTGGGACTGCAAATTAGTATAACTTTTATGGAAAATGGAATACAGATTTCTCAAGGAGATAAATATAAACTTAGCATTTGGGCCAGCAAACCTACTACTGGGTATCTACCCAAAGGAAAAGAATTTGTTTTATCAAAAAAAATCTACCTTCAGATGTTTGCCTTGGCATGATTCACAATTGCAAAGATGGGAAATCAACCTAAGTGCCCATCAGTTCATGAATGAATTTAAGAAAATGTAATACACACACAAACACACACACACCATGGAGTACTGATACAGGATTCCACCACTCAGGGCTAGACAGGGAGCCCCCCATTCTCTAGGCCCAGGTGAGCTCAGAGGTCAGACCCCCATTTCCAGGCACAAGCAGACTGCCTTTTTGGGGACACACCCTCTGAGCTCTGATAAGATCATGAACAAAGCAGCCAGTGATGGTTTTTTGGGTGGTTCCTTGGGTAGGAGTTTGGGTGGTTTTTGGGTGTGC
This sequence comes from Loris lydekkerianus, assembly GCA_963574355.1. Lineage (NCBI taxonomy): Eukaryota > Metazoa > Chordata > Mammalia > Primates > Lorisidae > Loris > Loris lydekkerianus. The sequence goes on along the minus strand of CAUYPK010078719.1, from coordinate 12,757 downwards.
TCCTTGGGTAGGAGCACACACCCTAATCCCTTCTCAGGGACAAAGACTGTAAAGGACCAACTGCCAGCCATGTGTAATCCTCTAGACCTAAGACCCCTAGGTAAAAGAGCCCCCATGGAGACTCACCACCACGAGGTTCTTCCGTTCTTTCCCCCTTCTAGAAGCTCTGGTGCTTTTTACTTCTTCTGTATTCCTTTCTAACTTCTAATAAAAGTTCTATCTTACCACTGATGTGTGGTCCATGGGTTCATTCTTCAAATCCCCAAGACCAAGGACCTACTGAAGAGTGAAAGTCCAGTACCAGTACTACTACTCAGTCCCAAAAAGGAGTGACAATGTCTTTTCTTTCACAGAAACATGGATAAAACTTAACACCATCATCATAAGTATCTCAGGAACGGAAAAACAAACACCATATGTACTCATTAATAATTAGGAGCTAAACAATAGGTACACAAGGAATAAAGAGACATAAACATTATTGAAACCCCTGAATGATGGAAGGTTTGAGGTGTACAAACTTATCTAGAGAGTGTAAGGAGCACCATTCTGGTGATGGACATGCTAAAGCGTTGACTTGAGTATCAAAAAAGCAATCCATGTTACCAAAAAATTTGCACCCCCTTAATATTTTGAAATTTAAAAAAATGATCATGTTACACCCAAAGAACAGATAGAAAAGAATTACAACTGGAAGTAAGGAATCTTGCTAGAAATCTATTGTGATATTCTAGGTTGGAGATTAGGGCCTCAACCAAAGTGGTGGCCAAGAGCAGATAATGTTTTAGAGACAGAATCATAGAAGTTTATGACAGAAAGAAAGAAAAAAGGTTAAGGAAAATAAAAACTCAAAGCAGGCAAGTTCTAAAACAAGAAAGCACTGCATGAGCAGATATTGCACTGATGAGCCACAGTTACCACAATAGATCTCCTCAGGTATTGTTATTTAATTTACCAGGCTACATTATTCAAAAAAGAAAAGAATGTGTGTAAATACACATTTCTACAGAATATATGTACTTTAAAATCTGTATTCATATATAATAATGAATATAACATTATTTATATGCATAATAAAATTATATAATATAATATAATGATATGATTTATATACATCAAGAAGTAAAGAAAATATATATTAGTTATTTATAACTGGTAGCTCTGGTAACTGGGCAGGTGTCAGATCATTCTTTGTCATTAATTCCTTCACCAGCCTAAAAGATGTTTTGACTGAACCAAAAGTCTTTCAGACACCACATAAAGGGCCTTACCCTTAGAGTCAGCTCTTTCAGGGATTTGTAGCTGAAAGGTGATTTGGTGTTTGATCTTCCTATAGGTGTGTCAAGCTACAAAGAAATGATATTCTGACTCAGCTGGCTGTGCGCTCAAGGGGGAGGAAGCGTTTGATATGTTCTTGTTTGTTTAGATAATGCTGCATAATCCAGTAAAGAGCAGGCACACAGTACAGCAGATGTACAAACTTCCTGCCTTTGAAGACTAAATCCACAATTTCCCAATTATCACATGTAAGAAAAGAAAGGTAAAAGGGAAGAGCTGATGGTGAGCTGGCTCCTGTCCTTGGACCTCCTGAATTTGCCCTAGTTAGGACAGGTTTTCCATTCAGGTGACCAAGTTGATTATCAGATTCCAATTGTTTTAAAAGAGTAATGCTCTTATCTGCCATTTACAAGTAAAATGGGAAAGGAACTTGGTAGTTATTGCATTTCTATGCACTAAATGATACAGAGGAATTATCAGACATGTGTTATCTGTTCCTTGTAACATCCTTGTTATTAAATTACTTTCATACTAAATTTACTGATATGAAAGCCAACCTTACAAGTAAGTAGTTTTACCTATGTCCAGACAGCTAGTAAGCTAGAGAATTGGAAATTCAGATCTGTTTGGCCTAAAGATTATTTTTCCCTCAACTACTCCATTCAGCAAGGAGATGATTAGCCACACTGTCACAAAGACAGTGGAGAAAAAGGAAGAGAAGAAATTTTGGAAACATCAGAAGTTTCTATTTTTTTTTTTTCAAAGTTGTACCATTAATGATCTGAAAGGTTTACATTTAGATACTTTTGCTTTCATTCTTAACAGCTGTGAAAAAATAGGAATATAGAAAAATTAACTCTTTCAGCATATTTATTTTTATTTTTATTTTTTTCTAAAACACTCAGTTCAATAACATTTCATAATCAATTAAGGGTGCCTTAAAAATATATTGAGAATCATTTAGAAACTATGACTTAAGTATAACAGTAAAGTATAATGACAAAGAAAAAAGTTATACATGAAATAATTTTGGAGAAAAGGGGAAAAAAATGAAAAACATAACATGAAAAGTAAAATCTTTCATAGTAGACCAATACTTCAATTTTTCCGTATTGATTTAGCTGAAATTAATTTAATCTCAAAAAGGTATTACATTTTACATATACACATATAAAGAGTCCATTTTTTTTGGATTCTTATTCTGTCAATAACCTTACTGCAATTAATCATTCAAGTAAGCCTACTAAATATATTAAAAATCAAGATTCTAATTTACTGCTGGCATAGATTTTATGGTAACTATACTCAAAAACACAAATACTTATTTAAGGAAGCATTTTTTGGAACAAAATATGTATGATTCATTAACTTGTTTTAAATTAATTTTTTTTTTTTTTTTTATTGTTTAGGATTCATTGAGGGTACAAAGAATTAGGTTACACTGATTGCGGTTGTTAGGTAAAGTCCCTATTATACTTGTGTGCCACCCCCAAGAGGTGTGCCATACACCGTGAGTCCATCCCCCTCTCTCTTCACCCTCCCCATCCCTCATTCCCCTGTCTCACCCCTTGTATTAGATCATCTACTGCCTTCATGTTTGAATTGAGTACATTGGATTCTTGCTTCTCCCTTCTTGTGATGCATTACTATCATATCTGTCTTTGAAGCCATGATTTTCTCTGGATTATAATTGACTGCCTCAGTTATTGTTTTATACTTTGTGCCCCCCAAATACCTTATTTTACACATGAGGAAAGCATGCAAGGCAGACACTAGTCTGATCTGGGGAAACAGCTTAAATATCATCACTCAGCATGTCCTTTCATTTATTGGCCAGAAACATAACTATATGCAGGATGTGCATTGTAGATCAATGAGAAATTGAATAAAAATATGTTTAAATTTCTATATATAAGGTCCTGGGCTTAATAGAAAAGTTATACATGTATATACAATATTTTACTCGTCCTCCCAAGGTTTATAAACTCAGAAGGAAAATATGACGTTGCACCCACAGAGACACTGTAAAATTTATCCTTCAATCACTGCAGCCTAATGCTCTTAGTTTGCACCCTTCATGCCAAGTAGGGGTCATTCCAGGCTGGAGGTGAGACATCATAGATACTGGATCTTTTTACCTGGGCCTCAAAGAAATCTACTTCAACAGAGACTTGGAGATACCGGTTTCCACTGGTACTCTTTACCTGCTGAAGCTCTGACAGAGCAAGCATCTTCCTTTTCAAAGTACTTACAATATGCCTTGAGAAAGCACTTTGACTTTGCAATAAGAGCTGGGCACTGGGTAGCTTGCAGCTTGTTATCTTGCCACATATTTTAGTGGTTTTCAATATACATTGTACTCAACAGGTCACTACTCTAACAGTTGAAATATGTGCAGGGACAAGGACCAAGAACAAAACCAACACTGGGTGTTGCTGAGTACAAAGCTAGCCGACTATACTGTCTAGAATGGCTAAAAGATGACTCACTGGAAACCTGCCCAGAGACAATGGGAGGATCAAAGGAGGCCCTGGAGCCTGGTCAACCATGTGTCAAGCCAGTAAATTCACGAGTTTAGTCTCATAAGACTCATATATGAAATGCCAGAGCACATACAAGAGGACCCCAGAAGAAAGATAACTAAGCTGTTGACAGAAAAAACATTTTTTTCTGGACTATAGTTGTGTTTTCTCATTCATATGAATGTGTAGAGGAGGGAGGGGGAGAGTAAGAGGAGGGAGGGTATTTGGTGGGACCTCACCTAATATGCCCAATGCAATGGTACGTGTCAAAACTATTAAGAATGGAGTACAACTGTCTTACCACAACCAATAAGTTAGTGAGATGATGGTCATGTTAATCAGTTTGATTTAAGCATTCCACATTGTATATCAAATCAGCACATTGTACCCCATAAATGCATTAATATACAGTTATGATTTAATAAAAAAAGTAAAAAAAATCTCATCAAAATATAAATAAAATGTCAAATCAAATAAATAAAATATCAATTTTTCCCTATAAAAACGTTTTGATCCTGATAAGAGTAGAATCATTTGGCCTGTGGCTGCAAGGACATAGGTGAAATCTTGTAGATGACTATCTCACATGCAAAAAATCTTCTATCAATTCCAACTGACTTGAAGAAAATTGCAACTTGCTCTATAGAACGGAGAATTTCGCAGTCCTGTAACCATACTCAATTTTAGTCATAAACAGACGCAGCTAAGGAGTAAACATCATCTTATTTCTCTGGATCCTTGATGAGATGAAGGTTTAAGACAGCTTCTCAGAAAGACAAAACAAAACAAAAACAAAAAGAGTTGAAGAAACATTCTTTGGTGACACATGGACAAACTGATTAGAAACCACTTGCCTTTTCAGTACCGTTAATAGAGCCACCACACTGGTGAGCAATGTCTCCATCAAGAAGCTACTCCCCAGGTTGTCTGGATCCCTTTGCAGGGCTTCTCTTTTTCCCTTTATTTTCATCACCCCGAGGAAGCATCAAGGTAGATGGCAAGTGGGAAAAGTGAAGCAAGAACACTACGGAAAATGCTCTGGTGCTATAAAATAATCTGGTGCATCTGGAATTAATACCAGCACTGTGCACAAATCTTGCTGTGTATTCCCACATCATCTCCCGCTTTTCACCCTGTCCATGGGGTTACAAGCAGGGGATGAGGAGCCAGAATGACTCAGGTGGACTCAGGCCTCCCTGCTTTCTAGCTGTTTGTCCAACTACAAATGACATCGTTTCTTTGGATCCCAGGGAAAGGAGGATAACCATAGAACCTCCCACACAGGGTTGTTAGGAAGATTGAATGAGCTGATATTCATAAACCACTCAGAACAATGTCCGTTATGGAGTAAGCACTCGGCAAACGTTTTGTAAGTCCAATAAATGAGGTTTGCTTATTTGGATACTTTCCAACTATTGGATTTGGGAAGTTATTCCTATCATTTGACTTTCTTTATTCTCCCATCCACCTGTCAGTGCGTGTGTGCACAGAAGCAATCTGCACCTTCCAATGGAAACCACGGCTCTGTGTTCCACAGGCTCTGTCTACCTCTATGAAAATATTTTATAATGGTCTCTCTTATGGTTTCCTTTAGCTCTCATTTTATCACTTCAGTTTCATGGAATCCAGATCTTTCCATAGAATTAGAAATAAAAGAGCCCTGGAAAGGTCATTACTTTTCTTTCTTTCTTTCTTTTTTTTTTTTTCATACCACTGCCACCCACTTTCAAGCCAGACCACACACATAAATCAACCCAGACCTTTTCTTCATCACAATGTGGTTTCCATTCCCGTCTACTCTGCCCTAAGGAAATAATTTTGCTACAGGTGGGCAAATTCAGTACTAATGGCATTACTCTATGTTTGCAGGAAAAGTTTTGAGGGCAAAATAGCCCTATTAACATTGCCAGTTTTTCTGGTTTCTTGTCACTGATCAAGTTTAACTATTTCCTGTGCTATTGTTGAAAACCCAGAAATCAAATTCTCACAATTCACATTCAGACTGAATAATCTCATGGCAAAACTCTTATTAAACCATTTCTGTAATGGATGATGCCACTTTCTCTCTTTTTAAGACAGTGACTACAGGGTGAAAACCAGCTGTTTCATTATTACTAGGTCATAAGCACTAATTAAATTGTGTGACTCCCTGAGAAAAGTATAGCTAGTCAGTTCTGTTAAAAAAAAAAAGAAAAAAAAAGATGGTTGTATAGGATTAGAGTATGTAAGCTGGTTGTTTGAAATTTTCACTACTAATTGGTTCATTTAACAACTATACAGAGAGATAAAAACTCTGGTTAAAAAAAAATGGTAGGTTCAAAATACTGGCTTGAGACCGGTTAAATGCTTTTTAACCACTGTATTTTCAGTGGCTGGAGGGCGCAGAATTAAAAAGAATGAGGTGGTGTGTTTTATTTTAGACAGTCTCCCAAATTATTCTTGAGAAACGTTTCTGCTTATATCTGGTATCTGCTGTTTCTTCAGAGTTATATAAATAAGGACGTACAACTGTATAGATTTTCTAGGAATTGTTCTCAATTTTCCACTCTCTCCATCTAGAATAGAGGACAAGGACTTCTCAGTCAGAGGAAGATACTGTTCAATTCAAATAATGCTACCCCCAAACACTTCCACTGAATACTGAAATTACACCACTGGTGAATTCATTTATTTCTGTTAAAGCATTTCATCCCTCCATGCTTTCAGAGATATAGTATCCAATTCATAACTCTTGGTGTGAGCAAAGCTTGTTTTCAGTTTTACTCTTGGGAAAAGAGTCCATGGCAGAGTTAAAGCAATAAGCATCTCTGTTTTCTCTTATGTTTTTCAAGAGTAAAAATAGACACACACATTCAACGATTAGTTCTTTGGCACCCTCTATATGACAGGTGCAATCCCAGGCATTGTACATGGAACAAACAAGGGGGGAAAAGTAGTTGTGAGAAGACAATGTGATAATTGAATATTGTGTACACAATTTATAAAGAGGGAATCAGACAATCAAACAACCAAGGTATATCCAAGGTATTTGGGGGAGAACAGGGAAGAATACGTTGAACTCTGCCTGGACAGATTAGAAAAGGCTTCCCTTGAGGTGGAATTATTTCAGCTTGGTTGAAGGGTTAACAGGGTGCACTGAGCAGCAGGCTGAAGGAGAACATTGCAGGCAGAGGATGCCCAGGCCAAATGCAGGGGTGATGAAGACTGAAGGACAGCCCGGGAGACAGGAGAGAGCATTGCCACAGGCAACAGGGCTCTGCCATGAACTAGTGGAAAATTCCAAGGAGAAGGTCATCAGGGGTCAACTCATCCCATTCTCAGACTCTAGGCCTCCTGTAGACTGCCAACTCTCATTTTAAAAGTTTGCTCCTAGACACCCCACCCTTCCGTGGGCATCTCCAGATTAAGGCACAATTCCAGGTGCACCAATAGCCCATTCTCTCCTTCTTAAGAAAAAGGGGTTTGAATCCCTGGGAGGGAAGGTAAATGGAAGGATAATTATTGTTTCTATTTTTATTATCTGTGTATTATGATGTTTTGACATCTTAAAATTTTTTGCATGGGAACAGACTGCATTCCCTGGGCTACCCCGTATTTAGAGAGAGGTAGGAAAGAGCTAAGCCAGGGGCTTGCTTTTGATATGCTAAGATAATAGATTCCTCTGCCTTAAGCACCCCAGAGTCAGATAGCAGAGAACTAGACACCACCCAATAGTTCAGAGCCCATCCAAATTATTTAAACTAACCAATCCTCAGCCATTTTCTCTGCTCTGCCTTGCCTCTCCCTCCAAAACCCCAATAAAGGTTCTGGTGTAGACTTTCCTAACTCCTGCTTTCTGATCCCTCACACCACCACCCCCGAGGCGTCTCCCCACCGCTGTGTGGTGTGTTGTATCTCCAGTTTTTAGAACCTATGAGAATACACTTCTGCTTTCCTGAGCACTGCCTGTGTCTCTTCTTGAGGTACATGTGATTGATCATCACATCAAAGAATGCAGCATAATATGAAATATTTTTTGAGTCATCAAAAAATTAATTATTTCAAAATCCAGTTCTTTAATTCCAGTGGGGTGTGTGTGTGTGTGTGTGTGTGTGTACACACATACAATAAACACACAAACTCTCTCCTCACACCAGTGTGCTGTGATAGCAAGTTACCCACCACTCTTAGAGATGATGGAAAACAGTGAAGCAGTTGCATAAAAAGGGGGGTGAAATGTTTGACTTGCATGCCAGCAAGATTGCTGTATTTACAATGATGGGCATGGATTCCAGGTGATGCATGGAAGTAGAGTGTGTTAGAGGTCATTTTCATAGTCTAGAGAACTAACTGAAGTAGGACTAGTCTAAATGGAGAGGGAAAAGAGATGCAGGAGTGAAGAGAAGAGATTTGCTCATCAAGGAGTGGGGCTGGTTAGGGAGTAAGAGGGGGTGGACATGTCCAGACCGGGGGCAGCGGCAGATCGGAAATGAATGAAATGAAAGGTAACAATTCATTTTAGAATTTAAGAATTGGAATGGCACAAATTTGTGTTTTTCAACTTTTGATTCTTTGAAGACTGATGAAAGGAAAAAGGGTAAAATTTAGAAGTCAAATAGTATAGTCTGAAATATTTGGTTTGTATACAACAGGGGTTGGCAAACCTTTTCTACAAAGGGCAAAAGAGAGAATATTCCACATTTGAAAGCCTTATCCTCTCTGCCCCACCTACTCAAATCTGCGGCTGTATTAGGAAAGCAGCATAGCCAATATGGAAACAAATTGGGCTGGATGCACGTCAAAAAAACATTATTTAAAAAATGCAGCCAATGGGCCAGATTTGACCTATCATTCATAGAGTGCTGACCCCTGATATAGAGGCAGCCTTGATACAGAAGGGATACCATAAGAAATATTTTCTCGGGGATTTTTTAGGAATGTCATATTCACTAATATTAAATCAGATCATCTGTCAATTGACGAAATACAAAGGGCATGTCAAAACTTCCTCCAATTGTTAGGTTTCCTTTTAGGGCAAGTTTTTGTGATACATTGCATTTTTTCATAATTAAAGACTATAGCAGGCTTCAAACACAAATTAGTTACTATTATGAAACATCAGGGTAAAGAAGAATTTTTTTTTTCAGTTTAGAGATATGAGCACATATGGACATATGTGTGTATAAAATATTCTTTTAGAAAATATAAAAGACTCAACTACAATTTCTGATAGAAAATTTTTATAGGCTATCTGGCTTATCTCTTTCAAGATTCAGGAGCCAAGAATATTAATAAAGTTTTAATGTCTTACAAAAATGATTTATTTTCTTTCTTTTTTTGGAGTTTTTGGCCAGGGCTGGGTTTGAATCCACCACCTCCAGCATATGGGGCTGGAGCCCCACTCCTTTGAGCCATAGGTGCTGCCCACCAAAATGATTTCTAATAAAAAAAGTAAGTATTGCTAACAAAATCCCTAGAGATAGTAGTCAAAACTATGATCTCTCTGTAGTGACTGACATTTACTTTTGAAAACCAAGAAAGCTTTCCTGTATACTGAATAGGAAAAATGTGATTTAGTCATTAAAACAGTGCATTAGGCAACACTTCATCTTAATAAGCAGCCAAAAATAAGTTGCCTAATGGAATATCATGTTGAAACGCTATTCCCACTAGTTATATCCTTAATGGGTTCCTGTCAAAAGATGGAATAAAAGTAATGAGTGTATAGCTATACTTTTCTCATCCTTACATACATTTTTACTTTTTTGTAACCAAAAAGAAGTGCCATGTAAAGAAAAGGAATGGAGAATTGTGTGGAGATGTAATCTGAGCCCCTATTTCCAACTTTCCTAAGATCTTTTTAAACTCATTAGCTCAGAGTGAAGGAAAATGCTGAATAGATCTACAGTTTTCTTTCCCTGAGATACAGTTTGGTTTTAAAGTTGTTCTTTTGATCTGTTGTTGGTATCTGTATCCATGACAATGGTACCGTGTGCATAGCTATTCTTGGTGCAGGTTGGTTTAATTCTAGCATATGCAATTAAAAAGTGTTTCTTGACCATTTATCATTTCTCCTTGGTATAAAACACTGTTCATTTTGTTTGCATTAGAATTAAGAATTTAGTCATTCCAGAGCCTAGTGATCTGCTGGCTGTTTTAGGGAGGCTCTTCTTATCTAATATTGGTTTGTTTTTTCTTTTTCTTTTCCAGGATCTCTTTTTCAGTCTTCTTATTTGCCAATTCTTTGTTAATTCATGGATGCTTCAAATTGTATCAGTTTAAAAACAGAAACCTCACCCAGATACTTGAAAAGGAGAATTTACTATTTTAAAACAGCTGAGGTCAGAAAATGTTTTCTATAAAGGTCCAGAAAGAAATAATTTCAGCTTTGGAGTCATCACACTGCTCAGCAGAGGCAAGAAAACAGCAGCCTCAGACACAGGGGTGGCCTCGCATGTGCTCAAATAAGCCTTCACTTACAGAAGAAGGCAGGATTCAGCCTACAAGGTGTAGTTTGCTATTAGTCATTGTTCTCTAGAGAAGCAGATGGATAGGACATATTTAGACAGACACAGAAGGGATTTATCATGCGACTAGATCACATGATTGTAAAGGCCAGGAAGTCCTGTGATATGCTGCATGTAGGCCAGAGACTCAGGAAAGCCAGAGCTGTAATCCAATCCAAAGGCCCAAATCAGGAGAGACACTGGTAAAAGTCCTGAAGGTTGAAGGCTGAAGAATAAGGAGCTCTAATGTCTAAAGGCAGGAGAAGATGGATGGTATGACTTAGGAGAGAGAGAATATGGCCTTCATCTACCTTTGCTCTTCTCTAGCCCTCAGTGGATGGGATGCTGTCTGTCCACATGGTGAGGGTGATCTTTATTCAGTCCATTGACTCAATTGCTAATCTCTTCTGGGAAGACGTTTACAGAAACACTGACTGAGAGAATGTTTCACCAGCTATCTGGGCACCTCTTAGCCCAATCACATTGATGCATGAAATTACCACCACTTTCACCAACTTCTCCTCTAAGTCATCATTGAGGTTGTAATCATGGGCCATCAGGGAAGAAAAAGGAAAGATTAGATTGTTAAAAATTAGAAACTGGAAGAGGGACTTTGTGAGCCTGGCATCTACAATTCTGAGATACCATCTCGTATCAGCCAGCAGCATCATCACAAAGTGTAGACAGTCAGGTTTGGAGCTGAGGTCCAATAACTTAATAATTGGCATGCACATCAAAAATCCAAGAATCTCTTTTAGCTGATGTTTTAGAATTAAATTATGATGGGAAATCTCTCAGATTATCTGCCAATGATCTTATAGGGAATTATTCCAGATTGGAATTATGCCAAGACCTCCCAAATTTAACAAATTTTGATAACAAAAAGAATGATTCATAGATTAGAATATAAAAAAAGCACAGTTATATTTCTATGTATCATGTATGTCCGTAACTCTGTGATGTGCATGGGAGCACATACACATCAAGAAGGTCCCAAGTCTTCATTCTTGGAAAGGACTATATTTTTTGTAATATATTTATGCTTCTTTTTTTAACGTAAAAATGTAATTTCTGTTATTAGTCACCAGTGATAGCACATGTTACTGGTAGTATCTGTTATTTAAATCTTTCCTTGGAAAATAAAATGCTGGTAACTAGCTGTGGATTATGTATACCCCTCCTTCCAATTTCAGCAGTTAATGAAACACAAAAGCTCTACAGTGGTTGTTTATGAGAATACCTAGTTTTGATTGATTGGTGGATTGATTAAATGATTTATTGATTGACAAGTGATGAAGGATGCTGGAGTGAATCAGGCAGGGCTATTTTGAGAAACATCTTTTGCAGATATTTTAAAAGTTAGACAGTTTTGTCATTCAAGAAAAAAAAAAAATTCTTTAGTATGATGCACTTCCATTTTAGTGTTCTGGACTGTCAGAATGTCTTTATGTGTTGATGACCCTAAGTGTTTCTGTATACTAGAAAATAAACAATAGCTGGCATATGAAATACATGGATTTCAGTATGTAAATGCTTACTACTCTTGCCTAATAGCAACACAGCTTTCTCTCAAGTCCACCACCTGTCTATGCTTTATATTTTTGAAATTCCCTTCCTAAATAGCACATCATTTCAACATCTTGCTCACTAGTTGGACTCTAGCCCTTTCTTGAATAAGCTTTTCTTGATGCAGCAGAACTGTACAGCATAATTGGCAGTCTGTCACTACAGCAGAGAAAGGCCAGAGTTGGACTAAAACAAAATTTCAAGTCACCTACAATATTATGTGCCTAGTGATGGCTTACAGGTATCTATTTATAGCTCCCTCTAAATATTTCATATCTTCTCTGTTACTGATAAGAGTTAATACACAAGACTCCTGAGGGCTTTTCATACGTGTACACAGGAGATCATTTCTGGTGTTGGGAATCACCATACATCATCTTTATTAAATAAGTTTGTTGTTTTCTCAAGAAAAATTACCTGGTGAAAAGATAATCAAGAAGATTCATAATGACTCATTCAGTGCAATTCAGCATAAGACACGTTACCATTGTGGCCATTGTAGGGAGTGGGGGGCTGTCTTAGTACATCAATACTGAGTTCTTGAAATAGGATGCTCCCAACTTCTCTGCCCTAAGGTGATTGAGGATGTTAATGGCTTAATATTTGCAAGATGCTATATATTCTCACAGGCAAGGACAGCATAGCTCATTTGCAAAACATAACCTCAAGAAATAGGACTATGTATAAAATAAGCCATGCCAAAATTTCTTTTACTTGCTACTATAAAAAAATAGATTTCCATTATTAACCAGTTTCCAAATTGTTTTTTTTTTTTTTTTTTTTTTTTTTTTTTTTATTAAATCATAGCTGTGTACATTGATATGATCATGGGGCATCATATACTAGCTTCATAAACCATTTGACACATTTTCATCCCAATATTCAACATAGCCTTCCTGGCGTTTT
>CAUYPK010078718.1:0-24042 GCA_963574355.1 Loris lydekkerianus | reverse complement strand
AATTTGAACTTCGTCCTGGCACTGGCTTTGACTGGGCTGGGGGGACCCTGCTCCAGTGGCTGCCAATTTCTGTTAAAAAAACAGACTTTACCTCTTTCATGTTTACATGGATGGAGCTGGAACATATTCTTCTTAGTAAAGGGTCAAATTTCAACATGAGGTTTAGAAGGGGAAAATATCTAAATATTCTCTTCCTCCATTGGTCTTTATCAGTTGGTATTCTAATTGCCAGTCATTATTCCCGCACTGGAAGAAACTAATAGTTCTCATCCATACATCTTCATAGAAGAACATGATATTCATCTTTCCTGTGCATAAGATTATTCTTTTACTTGAAAATATCTAAAACCTCTTGCTAAGATACTTCATGGTGGTTTAATTTTGTTATATTTTCTACTATTTAAAAGGAGTTTCAGTAAAAGAATATTAAGACCATCATTTTATGTTTGATTTTACTAAGACCTGTTAATAAGCTTACTGTCCAGTAACCAAAGTACAGTTATTTAATTTGTAGCAGGTGAATTTGATATCTGTGGCTAAAAGGACTCAAGAGCCAGTAGACAGAATCCTTGAAATCTACCTGTGTGCATTTGCTCAGGTGATTTAAACTCCCTGAGTAATTTCATAGGCAGACAGGCAGCCTAACTGAGATTTTCCTTTTTGTATAAAATGCTGAGTTGAATAAAGGCTTTGGTAGCTGGTTAATAGTCACATATTTTGAAGTGCGTGTTTTAGACTTTTTGCAGTGCTTTCCTCTTTTTAGGTTAAGTAAAAAATTTAAGCAGACCTCCATGTTTTTTTTTTTTTTTTTTAACTCATCTGAAGGTGTGGTGCAATCCATCTTAATTTACTGAGTATGGTTGGATTTTAGACATCTTCTCCAGATAGCCTTGCAAGGCTTTGTGTACACTGAGTTCCTTTAGGATGTTCGCAATGAGGCAGGGAGTAGCTTATTCTGGTGCATTATCCTATTGGCTTCTTTGATCTGGGATTCTTTCTGAGAGCACCACTCATTAGGTAAGTGCCCTTCAAAGGAGAGGCAGCGTGCAGAAGATGATAGAATCGATTTATTCTTTACTGCATGCCAACATGTAAAAAGACAAATCACTTTCTTTAAGGAGGAATCCTAAGTGCCTAGCAATTTGGAGAGGATAAATGGAGCCTGAGCGAGGTGTTTGAAGGGCAACTGTTACTTAAATTTGATAAACTCAGTTACAAGGGGGGTTGTTCGGGTTTACAGAGATGTTATGGGCATTGATTGAGATTATGCATTTGTGAGAAGTGATATATATGTGTTAATATGTTAGGTATATCTGTTACAGTTAACATATACAGATCCTATCTTTAAATTAGAATTTGGCCTTATACATTGAAGAATTTTTTTCTTATTGTGACAACACAATTCTTTTTCCAACCGATGGTGAATTTAGAAAAACGTTGATGTATCTAATTTTTAAAATATTAAATACTCTGGTTGTGTCCTCAAACATCCCCATCTCCAATACTAAAAGGTATTTTTAATTCAGCTAGAACACTGACAAAGCTGGTTGCAGCCTAAGTTACCTGCAGTGACAGAGGACAGGGAATGGCATTTACTTGTACAAAATTGAATTTGCTTTGAGTGGCAGGTGGTGACATAATGCATAATTGTTTGCTAGTCATGATTTCTGTTTTTCTCTTTTTAACTCTGAAGTTGGTGACTTCTAATCTATAGCAGAAAAGACTTGCTATACACAAAATGTACAAGGTATAAGTAAAACTTAACTATAGACAAAATTACTTTAGACCAATGGAATGCTCTAGTTAGCTTCAAAGACAAGGATCAGAAATCCCCACATTTCAGAACCTTTAGCATAAGTAGCCTTGCAGCCCCCAGTGTCCCATGCTCCTTCTGTCTTAATTGTTTTCCCATTTTAGCATTTAGCTTCCACCTTTTGGTACATCACGTTTGCCTTGATTCCACCTATCCGATCCCAGCAGGCATAAAGGAGAAAAGAGAAAGAAGCCTCCTGTCCTTTAAGTTACACATACCATCTATTGACAGCTGAGTCGTTTAGAATTTGTTCAATAAATAGTTGTTGAGCATCTGCTATGTGCAAAGACTGTTCCAAGCCTAATCACCCACCTCAGCAGTGTTCTGAGTGAATAGAAAGGACTTGCTGAACAAAAATCCTCTTTTTGACGGAGCTTGTATTCTTATACTCCAGGTTGTAAGTTACCTGGTCATACTTAGCTTGAAGATAAGCAGGAAAATGTGACTTTTAGCTGGGTGGCTGCCCAGTGAACATTCCGGGAATCCAGTACCAAGGAAGATGAGGAAGAAGGAAGGAAAGGAAAGAATGGGTACGGGGACAAGTAGCGGTCTCGGCCAAAATAAGTAAAAGTATGAAAAAAATAGGTCAGTTGGCACGTTGTTTCACTGAGCATTAAAAAACAACTTAGCAATTATATCTTTAGAGAGAATATTCTAGCAGACATTTACTTTTATCAGTATGTGTCTAGTGTTTAGCTGGGCCCATTTCTGAGTACTGAGTTGGTAAACTAAGGGGAGTTATGTGCAGAGTGTACAAGGTGAAGGATACCTGACAATCTCATCATGTTTGGGACAGCTGTTGGGAAAGTGGTGTTGGGTCTAGAGAAGGTCAAGAAGGCACATGCACCTTTCAAGCATGACGAGGTGACATGCCAGAAAAGATGTGAACCTGATTTCTGCTTCCTTAGAAGATTGTGCTGGAGTTGGTAGGTAGAATGTAAGAGGAAGATTTTCCTTCAGTGCAAAAGAACTTCAGAGCACTAGAAACTTTCTCACATCTTCTGGGTGCTACAGAAGGAATTCCTATCCCAAGTAGAGGGCAAAGGTGATCTTTGAAAATCCTTCCAATGTGGAATTCTATCTATAATTACACTAAATAAATGCCCTGGCACAGACATTATACTTAGGAGATACCGGAGTCTTCTTTGTTCCTTCCCTTGAGGAATTCTATCTGAATACAAAAACTTTTGCTGTAAGTATATAAAACAAAACAAAACAAAACCATTACTCCTTGGTTTAGGATACTACCTTCTCAAATATAGAATAATAATAATGGAATTTTTCCTGTATTGTAGGACAGTTATGTTTAATAAAACCCTTTGGATGTGATACACATGCGTCAAACAGAGATATGTGTCACAACTCACTATAGGGAAAGAATCAAAGTGGGTTAAATGGAATCCCGGGTAGAATAAAGAGCTCTTCACTATCTCTCCCTTGATAAATGTACCATCTCTGATTAAAATGCCTTCAGAGAATTAAATTAGCCCAGGGATATAGACTATCAGTGTACACAGACTTTGTATGATGACATGAGTATCACCAGGGAACAATTATTAAGTGCTTATTACATGGGCTAAGTATTTCACTTGCATATTGCTGCCACCTCTGGGAGATGGGGAGTATTATTGTTCCCATTCTTAGATGCAAATACTGAGTCTTTGATACCCAGATCTCAAATTCAAGTTCCTTTGACATGGTAGTCCACTATCTTGACTATTGAGTACATTCTTTCCTAATGAACTTGATATGTCATTGTAAGAATTTCAAGTCTGAGAATGATGGGACCAGTTTTCATTAAATAGTGAAAGGCAATAGGTGCTTCTTCCAGCTTGCCTCAGGGGATCAGGACAGCAGGCTGCATGATGGTGGGAGTGAGGGAGCTTGTTGGGCAGGCCTTTGAAGTCAGCTGCCTTATCTTAAAACAAAATAAGGGACACACTGTATTCTGGCCAAAAACACACACTGTATGTATAGTTTTAATAGTGAAAAATGTCAGTCAAAAGGGCCCTTGGCTTGGTGGTTTTTAATGGAAATACAAACATTTTCTGAGCTAGAGAAGGATAGTCTTTCAGCTTAAATAATCATAATCAGCAGTTAAATAATCTAAATGCTTGTGAATCATAGAGCTTAAATAATTCTAAGCGCCATACTTCATGTTATCTCTATCCTCACAGCAGCCACATGTGGGCCAGGGAAGGTCGCCACCTAAAAAAAAGGAAAGAGAAATACTCAGGCTTTCCAAGCTCCTCAGACATGGCAAGTCAAAGGGGACAGCTGTGGCCCTTTCTCCCAATCCAAGAGCAACATCATGTTGGAAGAATTCTGAGAAGTTTCTGATCTAGCGCTATGAGGAACATTGCCAGATTTAATACCCCAAGGCAAGGGATGGGGCAGCCACACCACGCAAAGAGTGACCAAGGGGCAGATGGTACAGCAGGGTCACATGTCAAATTCTGAAACAAGAATTACTTAGTGCAGTGAGTAGAGCTCTGGGAACACATCCTGACTCTGCCAGTGATAGCTGGCGAGCCCTGGCAGACCTGACCTGGGCTCTCCATCTGTGGACAAGCCTCTGGACTTGCTGATCATATTACTATTCTGTGATTGTCCCAAGCCATAGCTCTCAAGTGGGGGTGATTTTGTGCCCCAACCCTGCCTAGGCAATATTTGAAAAAGTCTGGAAACATTTGTGATTGTCACAGTGGTGAGAAGTTACCTCTAAATGTAGAGAGTTGAGGCCAGGGATGCCGCTGACCCTCCTGCAACACAAAGGAAGGTTCCCCAAAACCAAATACCAATGGTGTTGAGATTGACAAGCCCATCTGCAACCTCATTTTTAGATTGGTGTTTCTAAAACTAGGGAATAAAAAGCCTTTGTAGGATCTCATCTCTGATTTAACTGGGCTGACTTTCAGAGGAGATTCAGGCAAGACGTGTTTTCCCCATTAAAGATTACAATCAGGCCCAGAGGGTGTGGTGGCCTAGGAAGGTCCCATTCTGTGTAGACAACTCTGACCTTTTGGCTCTGGCTTGCTTTCCTGGGACTACAGACAAGCTCACTGTGTAGCTCCGGAATGGAATTGGTATAGGTGTCAGATCTAAATCCTCAGGGGACTGAGCCCTCCATGAGCTAGAAACCCTACGTGGGATCCAGAAGGTGGGCAGCTGTTTCCTACCTAGCTTCTATATCTCATCATTCCTTTACCTGTGGCTCTCTCTGATCTTCAGTTTGTCTAACTATAAATTAAGGACGTGAATCTGGACAGTCCTCAGAGGTTAGGCCAGCCCTACCGACCGATGTGTGATTACACCAAGCCCCGTACTGTCTTTCCACTTTTGTCTGCCCTTTCTATCCATTGCTTCCTTTATAACATCCCATTGGGTAGCCACATCTGTTTGCAAAGAAACACTTCTTTTAATGGTCATTTGTAGCAGAAAAAATAGAATAAAACTGAGAACAACAGAGGTATGGAGAATGTCAGCACAGGGCCTGGAGCCAACCACGGGAAACAGCTGCCCCAAAGCCAACTGCCTGGCTCACCTGTAAAGGACCAGACTTGGACAAGTCCCAATTCATAGAGTTTCCCTGCCTCTGTGTGATACCTTCTTTGTGTAGGTAAAATATAGTCTGGGTATTATCAAGGGAAGCCTCAACCTAGAGGATGTAGAGGAAAAATACTGAGATCTGTGTCTTCACTGGAAGGAGATATTACAAAAGGCAATGGAGACTCAGGGAGTTTTTAGGGAGGGATGGCTTAGAAGTGGGGAAGGCTTTGAAAGTTGTTGGTCTCTGGCAAGCGTTCAGTAAAACTTTGTCAAAGGAATGAATGAATGCTGATGAAAACTACACTTTGCCTCCTGCTGGCTGCCTCTCCCTCCTTTCCCCCTCCATCTCTTCTTCCCATCCTCTCTTCCACACCGTCTCCTTCTCCTCCCTCTCCTCTTCCACCTTCCTATCTTCATTTCTCCACTTCTCCCCAACTCCCCCTCTCCTCCTCCTCTTTTCTGGTCTTTCCTGCCTCTGTGGCAGGGCCCTACAAAGCCCAGGGTTTAAATGTCTTCTGAATTTTTTCGCCATAATGGTTGTATTGCTAGATTCTGATTTTGACTATTGGGCAGGAGGCAGACAGAAGTTAACAGAGAGAGACAGAGGGAAAAGTTCTGAGGCAGAGAAGGGGATGGCTCTGGAAATTTTGGGGATAAGGTGGGTTGGGGGGGGGGGGGGAAATCAGTCAGTTCCCCAGGACCAAAGTGATTGAGAACTATGGCTTGAAGCTAAGAACAAGTCTTTTGTTTTTCAGAATTTGGAAACCGACAGATTGGGAAAATTGAATTGCTGTGTTTGGCTTGATCTTTGGATTAAGCCAATAATATTCTGGGATCATCATTCTAACCATTCGAACCTGTAGGAAGCTGAGGTTGACTTTGTGAATCTGTTATCACTCATACCCAATACTTCACTTCCTTGCAGAGATCTGTGGAGTGCCCTGCGGCTAGGATCAGCACACAGTGATGCTAACAGTTACAGGGCTGCCTTCCTGCTCTATTTGGAAATTGGTGTTTGTGTGTTCAGTTCACTGAGCCCTGAGCTTGGAGCTTCTTTCTCTCCCCAGCTTTGCCTCTGGAAGTATTTTTGGATAACATTCTCATCAGTATGTTTTCAAGGCTCCCATCTGCTAATGCTTCTTATAAGGCAGTATGGATGGTGGTCTCTGTTGGCCCCCAGCCCGTCAGTCTCTGGGAAGCTGACCCTTGTGGGTTGAAACACCAGGTTCCCTTGCTGGCTGACTCCTGGTGGGGTTTGTGGCCAGTCAGAGGCATTGCAGGAGATGGGAGGGCAGGAGAGAAAAAGTTGAGGGAATTAATTCCTTGTCCCCTCCTTACTTTGGGGCCAGGGTCTCTGGCAGAATTGGCTTCACTCCATGCTATAGTTCCCAGTCTACGACGCCTGTCCACGGCTCCAGCGTGACATATGGTCATGGCTGCCTGGTGTCACTAGTTTCTGCATGCCTCAGCATCTTGTCCATTTCATTAACCCTGCCTGCCCTCTCTCTGCACCCCTTTACTGAAGTGCCCTCATTGGAACCATATGTGGCACATTTGGACCCAGACCGGTGTGATGGGCAAGGCCTTGGTACCATGGTCAGATACGTAAGATTGGGAACAGTGATTTAAGGAAGTGTTGTTAGAAAATGTTTACTTTTCCCATAGTAAGTCATTTTGGAAAAAGAAGCTGATTGCTTGATACTAAAGTCAAAACACTAAAACAAAAGTGCCATTCTGTGGCTTTCTAAAACAGAATGGCTTTCAGATGACCTTTCCAAGGGATGACTGGTGCTACCCCTGCCTTAGAAAGATGTGGGTCTGGCGTTCCCAGAGTCAGCCTCAGTCTCCGGATGAGTGAAAATAGCCCTGAGCTTCTGCCACTTTCCCCATATTCTTCAGGCTGGGGAGAGATGGTTTGACTAAAAGGAAGAGGTTCTTGTGATGGAAGCAAAGAGAGGAGCTGGGGGCCCTGGCCAGAGTTTAGATCAGCTGCCTCCAAGCCGTGGGTAGCATCCTTTCATCCAAGCTGGAACATTTTTAGTTTCCATGAAGCTAAAGGCAGTTGCAGTTTTTTGTAGCAACTGCTCTCATGCAGCTCGCTAGACTGAGGTACCAGCCCTCTCAGTGCTCCTTCTCATTAAGTCAGTCTTTTTTCAGTCATTGACTCATTCGTGAAGCAAATCAGGCTGGGCAGTCAGTTATTCTTTGAGAGGATGAACAAATATTTATTGAGTAAGTGGTTGACAGTCTAACATCCATACAAAGGATTAGATGTCTGAATGCAAAATGAAATCTGGGATAAGCGTGCAAATAAGGAGAGGTCCACAGAGCTGTAGGAGCATCCTGAAGACACCCTAAGGATGTGGCTACAAGGTGTGATGTGTTCATCAGGTGACGGAGTGGGGCTGGAGGGCGGGGTTGGGGGAATGCACATTTCAAAAGGAGGGAGCTTGCCTGTACAAAGGCCGCAGGACAGATAGACTGACCTGCCTTCCCTTAGCTCACTGGAGGCCTGTGTGACTGGAGTACAGAGACCAAGGGGGGAAACAGGATCGGTCAAGGCTGGAAAAGTTGGCAGACACTAGACATTGGCGCTACAGTCAGATTACGTAGGTCAGACTATGCTAAGAAGAGCAGGAACCCTTTGACTGGAAGCAACATGATTGGTTTATGCTTCGAAAATAATCAAAAGCCACTCTAGCGCACTTATCATGTACCTGGTACTTTTAAACAGCTTTGTTTACCTCAGCTCATTTAATCTTTACAAGATTCCGAGATAAGTGCTGTTATCTTCATTTTATATTTAGGAAAACAGGAGCAAGAGGTTCAATAACTGGTCCTAGGTCTCACTGTGAAGGTGGGAATTGAACTTCTCAGGGTTGTCATGTAGTCTGGCCATGTGCTTGACCACTCCACCCTCCCTCTGGCTTTCCCTCTGGCTTTTGCACAAAGAATGGATCTGGATGTGGACACACTAGTTAGGAAGCTGCTGCCATCTTCCTAGTGCAAAGAGCTTGGCCTAGGAGGGGGGCAGTGGAGGTGGAGAGAAGGGAAGAACAGAAGAAACCTGCAGGAAGCCTCATGCGATTAGATTGCCTATAGGAGTAGCGGAGAAGGGTGCCTCTCTTTTTCTTTCTTCCTGCCTCTTCTGTCCTGGCTCCCCCAAGCACTTCAATCCTCCCATGCACATGGATTGTGAAGGAATTGTTGTGGGAACTATTGCTCTAGTCCATAGTTTCTCACTAGCTCTATTGACACTGAGCGTGATGATTCTTTGTTGTAGGGGGCTGTCCTGTGTTTAGTGGCATTCCTGGCCTCTGCTCATTATATGAGTGTATCAGTCTTTCTCTGCCAGTTGTGATAGTCAAAAATGACTCCAGACGTTGCCAGAAGTCTCCTGGAGGGCATACTAACTCCTGGTTGAGAACAGCTAGTCCAGGGCTAGCCTAGTGTGTAGTTTCCCACTTGGGCTCATGGCCTAGGTCTTCCCTGGATTACCTTGAGCTTTGAGCCAGTGTGGCAGTAGCATTACTAGAGAGTTAACACTGGCCTGGGCCCAGCACCTTGGGAGGCAGATGAGCCCAGACCAGGTAGGTTCAGAAAACTTAGACAGGATTATTTTCCACTATCCAACAACATCATCTATCCAACAGTCTTTGGATGGATGTCTAACTTCCTAGACACTTAGCCATCATGCAGAACCATTTCCCTCTCTTTGAAGACATATATTTTTAAGTCCTATGCAACTGATTCCAACACAAGCCTTTTGTAATCCATTCTTACGTTTAGGCATTGCCTGCATCTAGTATTTCTGGAGCAAATGTTTCCTAAACAGCTCCAAAGATTTCCTTTGCAGATCTTGATGTGTTTAAAAGGCCTTTCTATTGATGTTAAGTAAACTGCCCATTTGGAAAGATGAATTTATCAACTGCTTATATTTAGAGGAGAGGAGAATTTTAAAGAATATTGGTCAATTGAAAAGTCCTTACTAAGTCATATTTTTTAGAAAGTATCACAAGAAACCTGTCCTTTAATGTGGCAACCATGTAGATATCTGGGAGAAGCCTCCAAGCCCACGAATGTAGTATGGCCGTGAGTCTGATGTTGATGAGGGGTGCTTTCTCTTCCTCCGGAAACAGGGGATGCCTCTGGATTGGAGTGGAATCGTCCAATGAGGACCATCTCTTCCCTGATTGGTGGCCTCATGGGCTTGAGTAAATTGTTGTTAATTTTTTAAACATCAGTTATATATAAAAAGAAAATGAACTCCCACATTCCCTTTACCCTACTTTATTGATTATTCAGCTTGTTGTCAGCTTGGTTTCCTTTATATCTCCCATACTCCCTACCCTTTCCCTGGTTTACTTTGAAGAAAATCTAAATCTCAGATGTTGTACCATTTTATCCTTAAATATTTCAGTACAAACATTATTTTTTTCAGATAAACATTTTGACACCAAATTACAAAAGCTTTAAGGTGGTAGAGAGTTCTAATAACAACCTTTTCTCATAAAGTTGAAATCCCCTCGGACCTAAATATGAGAGCTTTAGATTTTAATTTTTTCAAATGTTGCTAGAGGGCAGCACCCGTAGCTCATTGGGTAGGGTGCCGGCCACATACACCTAGGCTGGCGGGTTTGAATCCAGCCCGGGCCAGCTAAAACAACAATGACAACTGCAACAACAACAAAAATAGCCAGGTTGTTGTGTCAGGCGCCTGTAGTCCAGCTACTTGGTAGAGGTTTGGTATCTCTTGGTGACTATTGGCATTTCTACACATACCTGGAAGGGTAGGCCTTTTCTTGACTCTGTCTCTTTTCAACTTCTTTTTTTTCACGTCGTTTTATTTATTTTTTTATTAAGTCATATACACATAGATCATAAATACATTTATGCATATGTGGGGTACAATGTGTTGATTTTTTTATACAATCTGCCGTGCTTACATCAAACAGATCAACATAGCTTTCGCCTCATTTGATTATTGTGGTAAGACATTTACGTTCTACACTTGACAGATTTGACTTGCACCTTTGCAATATGCTCCATAGGTGTGCTTTTCAACTGCTTAACTGAATGGAAACACTTCAGAATTTTGAGGAAACAAACAACTTTCCAAATGTGATGTTGAACTGGTGATTGATCACATCCTTCTGTGCCTAAAGCGTCCTCAGGCCTTGATTAATGGTAGCTTTTCTGGAAAGAATGACACTGAGGGGTGGCGCCTGTGGCTCAAAGGGGTAGGGCACCAGCCCCATATGCTGGAGGTGGTGGGTTCAAACCCAACCCCGGCCAGAAACTGGAAAAAAAAAGAATGACACTGAGAACAAGCCATTTGTAGGGAGATTTAATTCCTGAGGTCTAAACATAATCACTCAGCTTTTTGCACTGTTTTTGTTAATGATCACATCAGCATCACATTGGCTTGCCCTGAGAATAAAACCCTCCATTTTATTGGCAAAAAAAATTTGATTAAATTCTACAAAGTTGGTTTGGGGCACTAATTAATTTATTTATCATTATTAAGTAATAAGTAGGGATCTCTTACTGCACCAGATAAAGACCCAGTCATGGCTTAGACATGGTCCCTGCTTTTCAGGAGCTTACTCGTATTTGGATTATTTGAATATACTTGGTACATCCAGCCTTTGCAACACATTGGTGATTTAAAGGGGCAGTAGCAGGGTTACACATTCAAATATCCTTCAATTTGGCTGGGTGCTGTGGCTCACACCTGTAATCCTAAGTCTGGGAGGCCGAGGCAGGAAGATTGCTTGAGCTCAGGCATTTAAGACCAGCCTGAGCAAGAGCGAGAACTTGTCTCTTAAAAAAAATAGCTGGGCATTGTGGCTGGCACCTGTAGTCCGAGCTACTTGGGAGGCTGAGGCAAGACGATCACTTGAGGCCAAGAATTTGAGGTTGCTGTGAGCTGTAATGTCACAGCATTCAATCCCAGGGCAACTGAGTGAGATTCTGTCTCTTAAAACAACAACAATAACAACAAACCCCCGAAATATCCTTCAATTAGATAATCATGGGACATTGTTGAATTGAGCCAGATTTGGAGGTTCAGCTTTCAAAATCTGGCTGTTCTATGACTTAGCAATTATGAATAGGGTTGCGATAAACATTCTGGTACAAATTAAAAAAAAAAAAAATCTGGCTGTTCTAGAGGACAGTGACTCAAAAAAGCCTCACAGTTGGGTTAGGAACATGGGTGACATTCTAGCCCTGGCTATACTAGAAGTTAGGGAGAGGAAATGTCTCATAAGGGGCATGAAGTGTCAACGCTGGAGTCCTTCACCAAAACAGACTTTGTGTTCAGTTGACAGACTTTGCAGTTCAGTTGACAGTTGGCCTTGAGCCAAGCAAGACGGAGTCAATTTAGTGTCATCATGGCAACTTAGTGTCTCCTAGCATGTGGAGTATAACCTCCTCTGGTGGTACTTTTTAACTCCTTGGCAATATCTCTAGAAAGGGGTCTTTTAGCTTCTTCTTGAACTTTGGATGGAGAAATGATGCATTAGCACAAGGGTGAGAGCCTGGGCTTTGAGGGTCAGAAGACTTGGGTTTGAATGTTGGCCCTACACCTACTCTACTCTCTGTGTGACCTTCCTGATTCAAGTATGTTAATGTTATTATCTCCCCTGTGGGGTTCTTCTGAGGATTAAATGAGTTAATACATGTAAAACCCTTAGCCTAGATCTTGAGCCTAGTAAATCTTAACAAATCTCATCGGTGTTCTGAGGGAACTCATTCTCTCTGCAGAGAGCTGTGGTGTTTTTTAAAAAATTTTCCTTTTGTTATACCATAATAGCTTCCTATATAACTTCACTCTCATGCCCTTTGGTCCTTTAAGATTTTGTCTTTTGAGGTCACTGAAGTATTTAGTTCTTCCTGACCATTGAGTTTTTAAGGCAGTTCCCTTGTCTCCTCTTTCCAACTCCTTTCATGCAGTAGAACCTTCTTACTGCCATGTGAAAGCACTCGGTTCCTCCTCCTCTTCGTCTCATGACAGGTTTTGAGTACCCATGTTCTTTGGCTGTCCTGTGAATTCTTTCTCTATCCATTCTATAAATAGTTACTGGACACCTTAATGGAAGGGGTGCTGTGTCTGGCCCGAGAGACAGTCCCTGCCTAGTGGAGCTCCCACTCTAATGAGGAGGCTGGTGGGATAAACTGGTAATACAGTGCTGGGTGGAGAGTGCTCTCATTAGGGAAGTCCTGGGTGTTGTGGGACTTTCTCTGTCAGAGGAGGCGTGGTGGTTGAGGCAAGCATCCAGGAGGGAGGGGCACGTCAACTGAGATCTGAAGGGTGATCGCAGTGGGTGAGGTAGGGGAGGAGGATAGGGTAGAGTTTCACAGTCTTTCACAATGAAATGCAGTAGTCAAATGGACAATGAAAGTAATTAAATGTTGATACCGATAGTTGTCTTCTGAAAGCTCAAAACATCTCTGGAAGGCTCTACTGAAAGTCACCATTCTTATTGGGGGAGGGGGAGGGATGAGAAGAGGGGATCCCAAAATGTCACTTTTATAAACATGAGATAATGGATAATCTTCTATTGTAACATCCTTGGTGCCTAACCTTATTTTTGCTTTAAAATAGATTCCCCTTTAAGGGTTGGCTAGAGGCTCCTTTTTCGTCCATTTTCACATTCTTCATTGGAAGTTGGCTATTAACCCAAGTCATTTTTCCCCAGCTGCCATTAGAGATGCTATCTCCACAATGTATAGTAACATTGTTTACGTTTGCATTGGTCAGCTGTAACTGGATATACAATTTTTGGCATTACCTTTCCCTCATGATAGTATTAGAAGTAATTTATATGTTTATAATAAGAAAGGATTTAGAAAAAAAATAAGATATACAATGAAAGAGGCTCCCAGAACTGGTCTGGAATTTTTCAGGGAGATGCTGAACTTGGAAAATATTTTTTAAAACTCTAGCTTGGAGTTAACCTTTTTAAATATAAGTAAAAATATATGCATGAAAATCCATGGCAGAAAACTTGAACCACTTTCTGTTGCATAATATAATGTTTTATTATTTTAATATTTGAAAGAATACAATGATTTTTTTTTTTAAAGAATATGAAATCTTAGAAAAAGAAGAGTTGGCTCTTTCCACAAGGGTAACCTCAGTCAAAATAGGTCTCTCTGACCCTTAGCCTCTTTGAAAACATGCTTTAAGTTTTATTAACTTGTAATAATGATCAAAATTGTAGAATGAGATGGTACTTTTATTGAGCAGCAGCCAATGGAGGACCAAGAAGGCTTCAGCTTCTGATGTGAAAGTTCACAGAATAAGGGCTATCCAAAATCCACTGGGTAGGAAGGTGAACTGGCTTCTGTTGCTAGAGATTTCTTTGTTATTTTTATTGAGGGGGATGGGTGAGTAAGCTGACTCAATTATGCCCCTGTCTCCTGAAACTCCCCCAGCAACATTCACTTCAGCCTCAATAGCACCAAGAACAGAACTGATCAAATACAGACAATAGATATACAAAAAAAATTGTTAAACATGGAGTTACCACATGACACAGCAACTGATTTTCTAGTTATATGCCACCCCAAATGAAAATATAATCACACAAAATCTTGTATGTGAATGTTCATAGAAGCATTATGCATAATAGCCAAAAAGTGGAAATAACTCAAATGGATGAATTGCTATTAAATGGATAAATGATATTAGAAAGATAAACATTTCCTATACCATGGAATGTTATTCAATAATAAAAAGAAATTAAATATATATTTTTGTGAGAGAGAGTATCACTCTGTCACCCTGGGTAGAGTTCTGTGGAGTCATAGCTCACAGCAACTTCAAACTCTTAGGCACAAGCAATCCTCTTGCCTCAGCCTCCCAAGTAGCTGGGACTACAGTTGCCTACCCAACACCCAGCTAGTTTATTTTTTATTTTTTATTTTTAGTACACATAGGGTCTTACTGTTGCTCAGGCTGGTCTTGAATTCCTGAGTTCAAGTGATCTACCTGCCTTGACCTCCCAGAGTACTAGGATTACAGGCATGAGCCACTGCGCCCAGCCGAGAAATGAAATATTGATAGATGCTATAACATGGAAGAATGTTGAAAACAACAGGCTAAGTGAAAGAAGTCAGTCATAAAAGACCATATATTGTATGATTCAATTTACCATATATACTCGAGTATAAGCTGAGTTTTTTCGGCACAAAATTTGTGCCGAGTTCGGGTTTTTTGCCACAAATTTTGTGCTGGAAAAGCTTGGCTTATACTCAAGTATATACAGTATGTAATAAAATAGAGACAGAAAGTAGATTAGTGATTTCCTAGGGCTGGAAGGGAGTAAGGGGTGATTGACTGGTAATGGGTTTCTGTTTGGGCTGATGAAAATTTTCTAAAATTCTATTGTGATGATGGTTTCACAACACTGGAAATATACAAAAGTTAACTGAATTGTACACTTTAAAATGGGTAAATTGTGTGTGTGTGTGTGTGTGTGTATGTGTCAATATCTCCATAGAGCTAACCCAGTACACTGCACAATGTTGTGAAATCTGTAAAGACATGCAAGTTACACCCATGTCATGTTTATTACATACAGTGTGTTCAAATGTGGAATAACTATAAAATGGTTGGACTTATTAGATCACAGCCTCTAAATCATAACTCAGCATCTAAAGAATGCATTGGCAAGTAAAGGGGACTGGCACTTGAAGTGAACCTAGTCATGTGAATTCAATCTACTTATATTTATTTTGAGTCCTATAGTAAGTACCAAGCCCAGTGCTAGGAGCTGAAAGTAGGCAGAGAAGATTGCGTGATTGGGTCATTATGTTATAACCTAGACACATACAAAGGGCTTTTTCAGTAGTTCCTCAGAAATGAGAGAGAAATTAATTTGGTCTGTGAGTTGCAGTGGACTTTGAAGTGTAATATTTAAACTGGGTCTTAAAAGATGGAAGAGTTCAACAGGTGAATAAGTGAGAATTTCTTGGGAAGTGGGTAAAAGGAAGTAAATAAGGACTTGTTAAATGGAGGGGTGTGGTAATGGTGGGGATAATGGTTTGGGTAGTAGTGATGGATGAAGATAGTGATGATAATGGTGATGACATTAATAATGATGGTGGTAATGAGGATAATGGTGATGACCCAGTGGTCATGGACTTGGTGGTATTGCTGATGGTGATCATGACTATGATTATGATGGTGGCGATGGTGTTTACATTGGCAGTGATGGTTTGACAATGATTGGGTTGGAGGGGGCTTCTGAGGCATCTAAATGATGTGCCTCCAGGAATCTGTAGCCACTGGGTTTAAGCTGTACATGGTGGCCAGAAGTGCCTAATCATTAGCCAGTGCCTTGCTTTCTGATCAAATGTTATCTTTTTAGTGAGGCTTGTGGACGCCTATCAACAGGAGCCAAGCACATTAGCAGTTAGTGAATTGTTGCACTTGAACCTAATATACAGTGGCCCTGACCTTTGTAATTACCAACCACTCAGGTCAGTTACTTTTTTGGAAATCAACTATGTGTCTAGTTCTGAATCTCATAATGACGCCTCTCATGAAATCTTTAGGTTAAAAATATTAAGTTGAACCATATCTAATTGCCATTTTTGTAGATCAAAAGTGGGGGGTTATCAGCAATTTTATCTGGATCAAGCTCTATAGCTGCTGCTGATTTCTAGGGTGTCCCAAAAGTGTCCAAACCTAGGAAACCAGATACCTTGGAGCATGTTCATCATGAGTTTACCGTGAGTGGGAGAGAAGACTTTGTGTGTGTGTGTAGAAAGAGGTGGCCAACAGGAAGGAATGTTTTGTAAATAAAGGTACATTTAGCTACAATTTCCCATTTTCCCCTGTGTGTGGTGACTCCTAAGGCTCCCTGTTTATCCCCTGTGCTTTCGGTTGAGTGTGGGGGGTGAGTATGAGGGATCAAGAAGAGATTTACATTGTCCCGATACTGTGACAGCCTTTGTGCCATTGACTCTGCATGACTGTGTGTGTTACTAGAGGGAACAGGTGTGTACATACTATAGATCAGTGCAGTCCAGTGCTGTAGCCATGACCTGTATATGGCTATTAAGCATTTGAGATATGACTAGTCCAAATTGAGGTGTGCTGTGAGTATAAAACACACACCTAATTTCAAGAAATTAGTATGAAAAAAAGAATATAGATTTTCTAGTAATAATTGATACACGTATGTATTGATTACATGTTCAGATAATAGTATTTCAGACATATTAGGTTAAATAAAATAATATTAATTTAACCTTTTTTTCATGAGGCTGTTAGAAAATTCAGCTTGTCTTATATTTCTACTTGAGAGGAGGAGTTTTAATGTCCTTTTCAGTGTACTTTTTTTGGTAGATTCAGGAGGAAAACAATTCACAGTGGCTTTCAGAAATCGGCTCTTAAATTTTCTGAGCCTAACTCTGCTTCGGTTTCCTTGAAAAAGGGAGGAATCCCAATCTGGTCTTTCACATCTACATTTTGAAAATTGCATTAGGGAAATATATTCCCTTTCTAACATACAAAACACATTCTAGCCGCTCATGGTTTTTCTGTTTTCTTACAGCGTTTTCTTTGCTGTTGCTTTTTGTTCTCTGTGTTCATCCTGTCATCACTTTATCAAAACACTGAGGCCCTGGCATGGAGCAAGTAGAGATGTTCAAGATACATAAATGCCCCACTTATTCAGTATTCAGTCTGTCTGAATCACTTGAGAATTGGCTAAGTGCATAAGCATTTAGATTTCTCCAGAATTGAGACCATGCCACACAGTGCAGGATTAGTGGGGTAGGGGGAGTGTGTCAGTCTCCCGGCGCTGACAATTTGAACTGTCAGGGTCAGAGCCCTGTGGTCTCCTTTTGCTCCCCTAATCCCAACTAAGAAGGTAATTTAAGTAGAATCCTGGGGTGCCAAATTAAAGAGGCTCTAATGGGAAAATGGGAAGTGGAGGGTTTAAAGGACAGCCATTAATGTGCTCACTTCAAGATGTACTCCCGTCAGTGCTGCTTAGAAAGGCATGTGCTCTCTGCTAATGTCTTTTCTTTTTGGAACCTAACCAAGGGCAAGTATGGATATTTTTAAACATAATATTTTGGAACCCAAGGGAAGTCCAAATATCGCAGACAGTGATAAAACCACAATTTAGTAATTGTGTTGTGTGATCCTGCAGTATGTGGAGGGGGGCTGCTGGAGGGGAAGTAGGACAAGTGGAGCAGCAGACCGTGTACATGTTGAGCTGTTATCTAGTCCTTTCTGGGCTTATTTGCCCAGATAAATCTGCACAGTGTCCAGAAACCCTCTTTTCTCCATAGCTTCATCTTCTATGCCAAAGAGAAATTAGGGTAGGTATTGGCTAGAAATATACTTACCTGCCCTAACAGAAAACACAACAAATAGAATAATGAATTTTCTCACAAAACAGTAAGCCTGGAGATAGGAAGTCTGGTAGGTGTAGGCTATCTTACTATTGCCATCATCCTATTTTATCTCATTATGCCAGCTTTTGTCTTTATGTCACAAAATTGCTGCCACAGCTCCAGTCATCACATCTGTGTTCCAACAGAAGGAAATGTAAGTACCAAATGATCTCACTGGCGGGAAGGGCCATCCTTTTTTATCTAGAAAGGGACATCTCCTTCCAAGGACTTTTGCCCATATCGTTGGCCTGAAGCGGGTCGCATAGCTTCTCTCAGGTGTTCCGGGATTCTGAATAGATGAAGAAGCAACTAGAATATGTAACCTCTGACAAAGAAAAATATGATCTACATAAACAGCTCCTAGCTCAGCTGTTTGTACATAGTATACTATAATCTAAAAAGGGAGCTTAAAATAACTTCAGTTTTGTTGTTGAAATACCAGACCATGAAGCATTACGGCTATATCCTCTAGAATTAGAGGTGGTTACTTTGATTAGCAGCCAACACTGGCTGAGCAAATGCTGTAGAACACAGGCACGGGGCTCGCTGCATTACATCTTACTTGTTCCTTACAGCAACCTGATGAAGGACATGTTATTCTCTCCAGGTTACAGAGACAGACAGTGAGGCTCAGAGAGGCTCAGCAGACTTGCCTAGGGGACACAGCTGACGTGGAGAAGGGCTGGGCTGCTAATCTTTGCCTTCTGCCACCAAGGCCTAGGTCTTTATAACTAAGTTCTCCTAATGAGAAGGCTCTAGATGGGGAGTTGATTTGCCTAGTAATTTGCTAACCCAATTCAAAGCTTAAAACCAAAGACCTTAGAGTGAATATCAAAAAGGACCTCCCCACCAAAAAAGGGGGGGAGAGAGAAATTAAAAAAAAATTAAGCTAACTCTAGAGTAATTAAAACAGGTCCCCTGTTATGGGCGGTTAAAGTCTAAATGATGCTGAGTTCTGGACTCTCCATCTTAGAATATTTCTTCATAGATACTCTGTTTGGGGGGGGGTCTGCTCTGTCTCCAAATGGAATAGTTGGTTTGGGGTTGGCTGAGGGCATTCTTAGGAGCAGGTGGGCCACTTGGCACTGGGTCCCCTTTAGGTGGAGTTGAGAATGAGCTGTGTGCTTATCTCGGGGTGCACCCTGCTCCCCTCGCTTTTATGAGATGCGGTAGTACAGAAGGAAAAGTAGATCTGAATCGGGTCCAAAGAGTGGAAGTTCCCCAGAAATGATGGATCTGCCTTTGATGTCTAGCAGCTTCCAAATAGCACAGAAATGATACAGATACATGCCAAAAGGCGGGGAAACAACTTTTGATCTAGTTAGAACTAATTAAACTTTCAATGTGCATGAAAGAAACTTGAGTGCTGGCCAGTTGTTTGCTATGGATGGATTTTGTCAACCAGCACAATCGAAAATAACGGAGCTAAATCAATCCCCTGCCTAGCTTTCTACTTGGGGAAAATGAATTTTTTGGTTTTTGCTTCTAAAATGTTAAGGGTTTCCCTCCTTGCAGGCTGAAGTTACCTGCAGAGTCTCTCCCCCTCCCTTTACCCAGTGATATATTTTTTTTTTTCCTTTAATGTTTTCTCAGAAGGCTCGCCCTTCTCTCCCTCCCTTGTTGTCATATTGTGTTTAGTCTAATGTATGCTTTTTGTTAGTATGTGCACTAGAAAAAAAGATAATTTAATTAAAAGTAGAAGGGAAGAAGCCCTGCAGGAGTTTGGCAGCAGAGGAAAACCGTGGGCTCTGGTATTTGATCACCAACTCCCACTCAAAGCTCACAACTCTTTCCTCGTTAGCAGGGGAGTGTTTTGAACTTTATAAGCAGGCTTTGACAGAAAATTAAGTGTGTTATTTGACAGGACAACAGGTCTGTGAGTGGCTTTCTAAAATTTCTGCTGCCTTTATTCAGAGCGACTGGCTTGGTAAATGTTTAGAGGGCCCTAATTATGCTTTGGGGCGATTAAAACATTGTGGATTTATGCTAGTTCGCTAAGGAGAATGGCCTACTCCACATACCAAAAAAGAAAAAAGAAAAAAAAAAAAAAGAAAACTCTACAAAGGAGGAAAGAAAAGAAAAAGGGAGGCGGATGGTGAGGGGAGTGCACACCGCCCCAGCATGGAGAGGTGGCCTCTGGGTAGAGCATATGAATCCACTTACATGTAAATTGCTTGTCGCTATGAATTAAGGGAAGGGTATGAAAGAGCTGCTTTGCCGTGTTTACTATAGGATTTTTGACAGACTCTTTCCTCTTTCAAGTAAATTTGGCTTAAGTCAATAGTCAGTCCAGTTTTAAGTAAACTCCTCTTTTGTTACATTAACAAGGTTATAACATCACTGGGGCAGATTTCCAGCTGCAGGAACCGAGGCCTAAGTACGGGGCTGAGGGTATAATTAAAACCTTCGGGTGAGAGAGTTAAACTCTCAAGTAAAATTGGATAAAAGGCTAATTGTCCATAGCAGTATAATGCATGCTTTAAATATCTGTGAAATGAAGATGAATAGTAGGAGGCTTGCAAAAAAACTCTTTCTTCTCTGTAAATAGAGACCTGAGTTTTCAGTTTAAGAGAGAAGGGACCCCCTCCCCCTAAAATCAATTTTGAAAGCATGGTGTCATCCCCTGTAGCTCCAGTGGTTTGCCTTCCATCTGTACTAAAGATCTCCCATCTTACAAAATAAGGAGTGTTTATAACTGATTGGCAGGACCCCAAGGAGAGGCCTAGGTTTTCTGGTTCTGTAGATCCAAACAGGGGCACTTGGTTCCCACTTGCAACATCTTTCTTTAAAGAAGGGGTGGTATTGGAGGTGTGGATGGATAGGTAGTGGGGGAGTCTAGGGGAAGAGTGCACATACCTTTGGTGACTTTGGCGAAGATGATGTCCAGCCAAGCAAGATGATACATTACCACAATGCTAAAAAAAACACAACGGCTTGTAATGGCAGCTCGTCCTGAACAAATGCATTGTGAAGGCCCATTTGTTATTCATTAGGAGCAGGCTGGCCAGGCTGGCTGGTAGAGAACCTGGAGACTTAAGGTCATCCTGTACCCCTACCCCAGTGGCACAGACAACCGTGAAGACAGCTTCAGCACCACCTCCACTCCCAAACTTTGCTGTGCTACTGTTTGAAGCCCTGCAGGAATGAAGGTGTTTGAAACAATTTAGTTACTCTGAAGGGGTGAGAGAGAAAGTGAGGTGGAAGGAAAGAAGAAGAAGGGAAAACAGAAAAAATAAATACAATCGAACCTCCGTAGTTGACCATCTCCCAACACTGTTGACCTTCTTAAGTTGACCTAATTTTCATAGACTTGATATGCACCCCATGTATCTATCAGGACAGTAGGCCTAGTTCCTTATGTTGACCACCTCCATTTGTTAACCAGTTTGTTACAGTCCCTTGGGTGGTCAACTTGCAGAGTGTCTACAGTAGTTGTATGGGCAAAGTTTCTCCATGGAGCTAAGTACTGTAAACCTACTGCTGTGATGTCCTGTATCTCGCCCAAGCAGCCCAAGTAGTGAGTGAGCCCCCAAAGAGCCTCTGGTCTCTCCATCTGGACTAGGAACAATCAGCACGAAGCTGTTGAAGAGTGGTCAGTGTGAGAGTTCACAGAGAGAAGTGCACAGCCAGGTGTAACTCAGAATTGCTGGGTGCAATGTAGTAAGACACTTAGAGTGCCCCAAGGCTCCACGAAGGACAGATCAGTTCTTTGCAAAGCCAGGGGCACAGTGCTGTGACTAAGAGGGCATCTGGGTCTGGGAAAAGGAGGCAGAAAGGCTATGGGAAGTGAAAAGCAAGTGAGAAGATCGAGGACAAATATCCAGCATGCAAGGAAAACAAGGTCTAGCCCCGGAACTCTAAAGCAGGGAACAGTGCTGAAGCTGGCCTAACCCTGGCCCTGTCTGCTGTACAATGTGACTGCTGTAAAGGAGATGGCTTAGGAATTGCACTCTTGGAATTTTCAGCCTAATTGCATTGCAGAATATTTTTGTCTTGCTACACAATGTAGAGACCCGTGTTTTGAATCAAAATCTTTCTTCTGATTTTGTACATCAGAGTATTTTAAGGTAGGACACACCTACTGCTTGTGATGAATGCTTTTTAGCAGGGCTACGATACCTATCGTCTGTTTCACTGTAAGCAGCAGTGTGCTTTTGTGACAGGCATCAAAGCCTCCTTTAAATATTTTTGCTCAGGGAGTCATTTAGATTGCACGCTTGTCTTGTGGCAGCTCACGATCACTAGTGTTTTAAGTATGTTTAAGTATGTTGAATAAGAGCTGATATTTTAGAGTTTATAAATCCATTTTTCCTGCCAGCATTGTAAATTTAAACTCCTTCTTACATGTACCAAAGACATGTAATATGTAAACAGGGTTATAGCCCAGAGTAAGAATGATATTATGAGAGAATAAAATGGAGAATGCTGTGTTTAACAAGAACCAACTCTTACTAGTTCAAAGTAATAAAACGTTAGCCATCTTTACATGACTTTGTCTTTAAGTAGCATATGTATCCTTTTTAAAGTGGAAGTTTAGTTATCACATGTGTGAGTAGACATGAATACATTATCACAGGTTTCAGTGAAAACAGTACTATTCTTTCTATGAATTATTAAAGGTTGATGCCAAGTTAAGGAAAAGTAATTGTGTTATATATTTTTTGAGGTTATGTGCTATTTGGGGAGCAGGGGAAGGAGAGGCTGGGAATTTGCAGACCTGCATTTCACTGGATGGCTGTCCGTTCTGTAGAGCGCGTGGCTGTAAACAGATGCCTGACCATTCCAGAGATGAGAGTCCTCACCTGATGAGTCAGGCAATGTTTGGACATCAACTGATTCATGATGAGGGGAGGACATTCCCACTTCAGAGCCCATTGTGAATGTGTTTCTGAGTTGTTTAACGTGTTTCCCACAAACAGGACGTGACATGTATGGTTTAAATGAAAATAATGTTCTTGTGCTCGGTGCCAGACCGGCTTTTGTCAAGAGCATCCTGGCAATCGGAAGGGCTCTGGGCTGACGTGGCCCACAGGCCAGGTCCTTAGGGGATCTGGACTTGATGTGTTTTACACAAGAAGGCTCTTAAATCAGGGGGCCTCCCTGAGGGCCCACACCCGGTGTGCGCCCCACCCTGCAGCAGGCGCTAGAGCTGGGTTGCTGCAGTTTCTGCAGTTCTCTGCCGGCTGGCGGTGAATGAACAGGAAGATTTTCTTACTCTTTGCATTCCTGAGCTGAGGAGTTTATTGTCAAAACAAAACAAACCCCCAAAACCAAAATAAAATAAACCAAAAAAAAAAAAAAAAAATACACACATAACCAAAACTCAAAACAGCAACAGAGAAACTCAAGTTACTAGAATATGGGAATTTTAAAGCATATGTAGGTGTGTAAGCTTTGTGTAGGCTGTCCTTCTGATGACTTTTATTTTTTTTTTTAATTGTGGTAAAATACATGTAACATAAAATGTATTACTTTAACCATTTTTAAGTGGCCAGTTGAGTGGTATTGAGTACACTGACTCTGTTGTGTAGTTGTCACCACTAGTCATCTCCATGACTTTTTTATCTTCCCGAACTGAAACTCTGTAGCCCTTTTATAGTCCTTCACGTTCCTCCCCCAACCCCCTAGCAATCACCAAACTAGTCTCTGTCTATGGATTTGACCCAACAAGTACCCCGTAGAAGTGGAATCATACAATAGCTGACCTTTTGTGATTGGCTTATCTCACTTAACGTAATGTCTTTAAGGGTAACGACTCTGACATACACAGATCAGAGGATATCTTTTTATTTATTTATTTTTTATTATTAAATCATAGCTGTGTACATTAATGCGATCGTGGGGTACCATACACTGGTTTTATAGGCCGTTTGACGCATTTTCATCATCCTAGTTAAAATAGCCTTCCTGGCATTTTCTTAGTTATTGTGTTAAGACATTTATATTCTACATTTACTAAGTTTCACATGTACCCTTGTAAGATGCACTGCAGGTGTGATCTCACCAATCACCCTCCCTCCGCCCCCTTCTCCTCTCCTTCCCCTCCCTCTCTCCTTTCCCCATATTCTTAGGTTATAACTGGGTTATAGCCTTCAAGTGAAAGCCATAAATTAGTTTCATAGTAGGGCTGAGTACATTGGATACTTTTTCTTCCATTCTTGAGATACTTTAGTAAGAAGAATATGTTCCAGCTCCATGTAAACATGAAAGAAGTAACATCTTCATCTTTCTTTAAGGCTGCATAATATTCCATAGTGTAC